>JAEIIH010030553.1:0-24407 GCA_018904745.1 Drosophila orosa
AGTGTACCCTGAGAGCAACAAAACTTAGTAAAACGTATTCTTGTTTGTTATATTTACTTGGAATATTTTAATCAATATTTTTCTTTCTTTATTTATATTTATATACCACTTTTATTATTTATATAAAAACCCTCAAAAATGTTTAGACTGCATTTTTCTCTAAACTGCATAAAGTGTGCTTTTTACCGAATTGCTGTTGATGAAAACTGATGAACAAAGCTCCTAAAACGTAAAAATATTTGACATGCTTGGCTGTTGCCAGAAAGGCACATAAACCAGGAGGGAAAGCCAGAAATAGAAGGAAAAGAGACGAACAACAAAGCAAGCTGGCAGCGAAAATAAAACTGTTGCCTGATCCAACTTTTTGCGCGCGACATTTCTCTTCGCATTGAGGACTTGGCCGAGTGAGATGGCGAACACATAAACAAGCAGGTACACAAACACACAGAAACAGCGAGAGAGAGAGAGAGAGATATGTTTCCAAGAACACATAAAAAAGACACCATCACTCAGACAATCGTTAAATGGCAGGCATTAGGCTTAGTTGGAATTTTCGAAACGTTATGGCAGTGAATCCGACTTATTTCCCTTTAGTCCTTTTCTTTTAGATGTCTTTTGTGCAGCATTAACAGGGAAAATTCTAAGCTAAAACTCAGCTAAGAAAGGTTTATTTTATTTACAGGTTATATTACTTGACTTTTTGTATATTATAAATATTTTTGAGAAAAAGCCTTTTCACTAAGTAATGTTTTTTTTAAGCTTAATTAATGGTATTTTTCTGCAGGTTGGACTGTATTCCTCCTTGTATCCTTAGCCTCATAAACTGTTGCCTAGTTTCAGGCGCTGGCTCGCCTGGCTAAATGGCAAAGCTTAGGCTAATTGCACTCGCCAGAAAATGCAGTTGTGAATGCTGCTGCCTCTGGTGCACTGCCAGCGGCAGACACGTTATAATTTCGTTAATTTTCCAACAGCTTGGGCTGGCATTTCGCACTAAAGTTTTAATTAAGAGCCGCGGCCAGAAGCACGTGCAGGATTCCTCATTTTCCTCTACATCTACATCTACATTCGCATTCACATCAACATTTTCATTTTCATTTCCATTTCTTTTCATTTCTTTTCACTTTTTTTTCCATTTTTTGTGGCAGGCACGCACTCGGCATGGCGTCCATTCATTCACTCATTCAAAAATGCCTAACAATTCAAAAAATGTGTGTAACTATTCCCGCTCTAGGTGGCTTCCATCCATTTTGCTGCTAAATGTGTTGCGCTTTTGTCTGGGCCAAACTGAATGTGTTTTTTCCGTTTTTTGTTTTCTTTTTTTCGTTTTTTTTTTTTTTTCCATAATTCAAAAAGCCGCTGACGGCTGACTTTAAAATGTGGGCGGCTGTGGCCGGGGCTGCCATGTTTTATGTTTATTAGCCCGTCTAATTGAAAGGTCTAATGCGAGGGCGGAGTTTATGAAAAAGCATCAAATCCGGTCCGGCGCCTCATTTATAGGCCTTCGTATTGCCGCGGGTCTAAGAGTCCTTCGAGCTCGAATTGCCCCACCAGTTGCCTGATGGAGTCCTGTATGTCGGGGTTGAGATACAGCCGCCTCTTCATATCCATTCCCCGAGGATGATCCGAAAGTAGGGCCGCGAAATCCGCATCTGTTTCATCGGTATTCAGAAGCACCGGTTGCAGGAGCAGGCCACAGTGTACAGCTGGCGAAAAATATAATAATTAGCTTTTGTTTTTCTCACAAATTATAAACTTCCTAATCCCATAGCGATTTGCCAACAGAGGGAATACAATACCCACCGTAGAAACGCTTCTGCTCCGACTCCAGGTGAAACTGCTTGCGGCTGGGCAACCTTTGACCCTTGAAGCCCAGCCTCACCAGCTCCTGGACAAACACTGCGTGGTAGATACACCGCATCTCAATTTGAAGCCCAGTTCGCACCACCTCCACGGCGGAGGTGTTGAGCAGATGATGGATGTCAAGCGTGGGCGAGCCCCAGAAGGCATACTGGAAGTCAATCAGAAGGACATCGCTCGGCACGCCCGCCTCGTACTTGAACATCATGTTGTTTGTCCACAAATCGCCGTGGGTCAGGACACTAATGTGACCTACCTCGGGCTGAAAGCAGCGCAAGCCCAGGCCCATATAGTGCGGTGCCAGTTCCTCCAGCCGTTGGGCGTGGCTTTCATGACCGGACTGAGTTCTTAGGTAATTGGCACAGGCCCTTAAGCAGCCCAGGAAATAGGAGCTATAGCTTTCTGTGTAGCGATTGAAAAAACCTCGATCGTATTTCGTTAGAGACTGGGATGTTTCCTTTAAGTTCTCATTAAGAACAGCAGATGCAGCCTGTAGTTTAGCTAGTTTTCTCAGAACCAAAATCACATGCTGCTCATCCAATCGCTGAAGTCTTGGAGCCATCACATATCCTCGGTGGGTTAAGTCCTCCATCAGCAGAGCTCCTCGCTGGCGATCGATGTGCAAGACTCTGGGGCAGAGCTGTTCGCCTGCTAAGTTTTGTAGTTGCGGTAATACTTGCTCATAAATTTCCATTTCCCGATTGTAGGTATCGTAGGGCGCTTTCTTCTCGCGGGTCTCCACATCTTCGTCCTCCAGCTTGGTCTTGGCTATCAGATACTCGACTCTTGTGTCTAAATCAATGGTGTACTTGACACGTATACGTGTTAGGATGGCGCCATAGTTTTCACCCTTTCCCAAGGCAGCATTTAGCTTCACGGATTCCAGTTTAAGATGGGATTTCCGGTAATGCTGACGCAGGGCAACCTCCAGATACTCCGAGGTTAGCCATTCAGGTGCCGCGGCTGCCATTTCTGAACTAAACTAAAAATATTCTAGGCTGTCTAGGTAAGAGATGAAGCAATCTGTTTACAAGTTGATTGTAACTATAATTATAATTTGTTATCACCGCGGCGTCATCTGGTTTAAGTTCAACGTTTGTTTTTGAAGCGATAAGAAAAATAGCAACTTATGTTTGCTTAAGCACTTACACGGAAAATGTAACGGCTAACACATGTTTAGACAAACGGCAAAATTAATTGAATTGATTGTTTATGGAGCACAACAAAAATCACTGTTCTCTTCCTGCTACCTCTAAGAATAGTATAGTATATTCATATATTTATAGTGTAATATATAGTATATATTATATATTATTTAATATTAAATGTTTTTGAATACTTAGCGGAGAAATATAAAAAAAAACAGAAAGCAATGGCTTTCTAAAGATAGATTTCATTATTTCATTAATGAACGAACTATCGACTAACTATAGCTTTTAAAGATTAAAGATTACTCTTAAAGTTCCGCATAGAATCATTTTATTTACTTATGCATACTCTTAGGCATTAAGGCAAATAAATGAACTAAGTAAGTAAAATATATTACTCAATTCAAATGTTTTTAAATGCAACATCAACATTTTTAAGTCATTAAACGTGCTTAATTAAATTGGTTTTAGGTTTCTCCCCTTACAAGCAGATGGGGTTTCTTTAACATCATTCAAATACTCTCTCCATCGCAGCCTGACCGCTTCCATATCACTGGCTGTCAGTGTCACAGTCCGGCGCTTAGGCACCTCCGGCTTGGGCAGCTCATGCGCCTTCAGCTCCTGCTTGCATTCCCATTCCGGATGCGATGATTCCGGCTTCGATTCCGGCCCCAGCTTCGGGGCCTGGTTGCTGCAAGTGCTTGCCATGCTGGCGTACAGATAGCCAGAGTTGGCAAGGGTAACAGCAGGAGGGTCAGTCATGGCCTCTCCAGCAGCCTCCGCAGTTGCTGTTTTTGGTGCTGCCCCTGCTGTTGCACTTGTAGGTTCATCGGAGTGCAGTAATGACGGTGCCTTGCAGCTCGTTACGCTGTCGGCGGGAGGCTTCTGCTGCCACATGTTGCCAGTGCCCTGCAGACAGCGGGCCTCGATCGCTGCAACTGCGCTGGGCATTAGATTCGGTTTAAGGGTTAGAAGCCGCAGACCGCACTTACCAAAAAAGAGGCCAAGTAGGCAGCAAATAAGCAAGTTCCAGTTCATTATTCTAGGTATTATTCATTCGGTCTATTTCTACTAGTTTCTTTGTTGAAAATCTAGCTTTGTTTGGTTTGCTAGCTCGATGTCGAGATAGTATAGTCAGAGACTACTTGAACGCACAAAAATATAGATACATACATTAATTTGATATATAAAATAGCCTTGAGTTTTTTCATATAATTTAAATACATTTTCTTACACTTAAAACCCAAATCTTAATATACTAGTCTAAGTTTTTTAGTGATATTTATTACTTTAAAAATCCAGCTCAGGGCATACATTTTCTCTTACATTTTTCAAGTACTATTAACTAGTCAATCTTACAAATTTTGGTACTTTTATCAGTGCATTGTTTTTATAAAGTTTGTTAGGCAAACTTTCGACACTTGTTCTTGTTGATGTTTTTATCTGTCGGCTTCAGCTGCAGCAACCGAAATCCATTCAAATTGACGCATTGACAATTGTTTTACCAATTTCATCTCGCTTGTTGTTCGACAGTTGGCCAAAAAAGTTTTCGCCCCACCTCCTTTGGCCCCAGCATCGTTTTGACAACTGCCAAAGCTGCTGTTGGTTGCCAGCGTTGTTGCTGCATTTGTTGCAGCTTAAAGTTGCCGGGGTTTCTTTCTCAGCGTTTTTCTCCTTCCTTTTTTTTTTATTTCCATCTTTGCATAGCCAGAGCGCTAGTTTATCAAAACATTTTCAACTCGGAGTGCGGCTGCAAAAACAAAGGCACCCAAGACATCATCGATTTTCTCAAGTGGAATGTTCCTTGCAGGACGAGCAGCGGCGGGCTGTGGCAACAAGGAAAACAACTCAATCTGAATGCATGGCACTTAAGCAGCTGAAGGAGAAGCCGGAGCAACAGTGGCTGCCACTTGGTTGCAAGGTGCGGAAACTTCAACGACAGCAGAATGCAATTTCTGCAGGGCGGATGCTGGATGCTGGCAGGGAGGGCGCCATCAGCATAGAAATGGGCTACACCCAAAGAAATGTGGGCGATCTATATAAATATTAGTTGACGGGAATAGGGTTATCCCTATTATGGATTAATTCTATTTAATTTGTCTTGTTCTTTATAATTTATCTTTTAATCTTTGTTATACTTATTTGTTTATCTAACTAAACCTTCGTTTTGGTGTATCTCGAGTTATTTTAAAAGGTTGTCAGTATTTGTGCAATCATCCAGAGTTAGTTCAACTGCGATCCATTTAAGTATCCATAACCCATTTTGAGAGCCCACTCGCAAATCGCAGCGCTGTGTTAATTCATTGAAAAAGAATCTCATGCCAGAAACTTTGCTCATTATAATTACGAAGAGGCACTGCAGCCGGCAGCTGACTTAATATCATAGATAGGTGCATATATAACAGGAAGATATAGGAATCGAGGGGTGTTTAAAATATAATTTTGATTAAAATTAAAACAGTCTTACGAATGTTCAGAACGAGAAATATTAGTTATAGAAATAAGTTATCTGTAAACGGTGCTTGATGATATATCAATTAATGACTGATAATTTGATATCTGCACATTGTGGTCCTTCGAGCCAGATGGATCCCTTAGTCTAGCCTTACCTATATTTTAGTATTACATCTTGCCAATGGAAATATAATAGCATTGTGTAAAAATATACAAAATGCTATTAAGACATTCACTATTTAGAATATGAACATAGAAATGAATGTCTAACTTAAATTAGGATTTATTTATTTTAATTTATTAAAAAAAAAGGGAAGACTCACATCCCCTAGTTAGTTTAAGAAACTTCTCTAGCAACCCTCTTGCGCCACCTCGCCCTGAAGCTATGGCACCTTGCAAATGAAAGAGGAGCAGGCGGAGAAGCATGTTGAGGAGATGGAAGCTTGAACCCTATCCCGGGGAAAATGGCGGCACACGGAAGCGTGCTAGGCAAACGCTTGGCACGTGCATTTCATTTGATAAATGTTGTCGTTGTCGCCGTCGCCTTTGCCTGATTATGCAGCGCAGCCAGCTAGGTGTGCTCCTGCTCTCCACCCAGCTCCTGGCCCCAGGCGACCCCTATCCTCTATGCCCGCCATGGTCCACTGACTTGCTTCCGCCGTAGATGCCAAAAACTTGCCTCGACTTCCGTTATGCCGCCTGGGTATATCTTTTTATTGCACACGCGCGTGAAAATAAACCGCAGAAGGCAGAAGGCAGAAGAAGGAAACGCGCTGGGGCTTTGTATGCGGCATCAGGTTTCGCCTCTGTGTGTAAAATTTACACTGACATGAGCTAACTAGTCCTGTCTTTATGCCAGTGTATATGTTTCCTAGGTGCCTGTGCCAGTGCCGGTGCCTGTGTGTGCCCTGGTGTATCTGTGTATCTTTGGATGCGGCACGTTGCCGTTGTAACTTGCAACTTAAATGCGCACGTGATGCGCTGCCTGCGTTTGCTTTATTGCGTGAGCAGCTCGAAAATTAACAAAGTTTTTTCCCCCAGTTTCCTCGTTTTGCCATCTTTTCTTTCTCACCTGAAGCACAGTGAAAAACGGTGGACTTAAAACTGGGTATTCGAAAGAGGAGCATAATTTTCCCACTAGTTTTGAAAGCAAATTTTACTTCATCAAAGCGAAATCTATATTTTTATTTGGTTTATACTTTTATTTTTTGATATTTCAAGTTCCAAATATATTTAGAATTAAAATGTAATGTATACTCGTATTTTTTTTTCAGCGTGGCAGACAATATGAATGAAGATACCAGCGAGACAAGTGCGAATGAGCACGACCTAGCATAATATCACGCATACGACACGTTGTCGCTGCGAATTTTTGATAGCTACTGCAATCAGCTAAGTGAACGACGGCAATCAGCCCAACGGCATAACAACAAAGCGGAAAATGATTAAACGGAAGGGAAAGCTGGCACAGGCACAGGCACCGGCAGCAGCCTCGACTTTTCCAACTTTTTCCAATGACATTTTTGCCGCTGCATTCGAACGAATTATAATCAGGTTGCCGCCGACGAAAAACTTACGCCCGCGAACAGAAATTGAAAGTCAACACGCACAAACACACAGGGAGAGAGAGAAGCCGTGCGAGCAGGAGGATATCGAAATCAAATCACAGCGTCGTCAAATGCATTTAGAGCTATTTGCATTGCTTGGCATTCCTTCTGCTCGCTGATTCCTGCTCCTTGATTCCATCCGATTCACATTCACATTCACATTCAGATTCAGATTCAGCGGCAGATCCCTGAATCAGATTCAAATTCAGATGCAAAAGCTGTGCGCGCCTCGGCATGTGTCTCTGGATATTTTCCTTTTTCGCTCTCGGCTTCTTTTCCCGCTGGGCGGCATTGCAAATTGATTTTCATCGCCCTGGGGCCATGCATTTGACTCGTTGGTAGATAGACGGCTTGAAGTTTGTACTACTTTCTTGCTTCGAAAATGTCAAAAAAAAAATTTAAGAAAACTTTGTAATTGAAAAACAACTTTTTGACATATTTCTTAATTACATATCTGCAAGATATGTTCAAGTGAATTCAACTTCAAGGTGCGTTAAAATTTATAAATGCATTTTTATTTAAACTTTAATAAATTTCAATTATTAATCACAAGAAAGGCTTTATAAAGCTATCATACTCAGTTCATTATATAGTTTTTGCATTCACTTAATTTGCAGTCTTTGTTTATTATAAATTTCCACGGACAAATGTAACTGATTTGTTTACGGATGAGCTCCCTTATGATTTCTTTATATTAAGTGCGAATTCATTATTTTTATGTAATTATTATTTTAATGTATTCATTTTTTCCCAAAACAAAACCAATTGTTGTTTTTTTTACTTAAAATAAAATATAATTCACCGATTGAGCTCGCCTTTTGTTAATCAACCAAACGACATCCATTTTTAAGCTTAACATATTTAATGAATGAGAATAAACAAAAGTAAGTTCCAGAGTAGGATTTTGGCCAGTGCTGCTGACTGTGCAGCATTAATAATGAATGTAATAAAAAACATTATGCGATTGCAGCTGATTATGCAAACATATATAAGAATTTACTAGCAAAAAACAAAAAAAAAGCAGCAGGAAATTGTAATTCGAAGCTGAATTCATTGTTGTGCCATTGTGTTAATTATTGACAATAATTACGCTTTAATGCGCAACAAATGTATAAATAATTGCTGGACAATTGTGCGTGCGTTGAATATTGCGCATTCGACATGTGGGCCAGCGGCATATGTTCCCAATTTCGATTTCCACTCAATTTCATCACTTTATACCGAATTGTTTGCATAACTAAATGGTTGAACAGTAACTCGATCAATGTTTCCCAGCCTGCAATATATTTTCAGTCTTTAGTTTCATGTTGTTTTTCCCAAAAGCCGTACAAAGTTGGCCCCCCGAAAAGCTGAGCTGATATCAAGCTGCCAGTCAGGATATACGGAGGAAAAAAGCTACCAGAAACTTCTGCTTCTTTCTTCGGCTTTTAATTGAACATTTTTAATTTATGCACAATAAAAACTGATTTACCGCCGGCCACCCGTTCAGCTAGAAAAAGTTCAACTTTAACTTTTTATGACTGACCCAAACTGCTAAATAAAAAATAAAAAAAAAATAGAAGAGGGCAGCGTGGAGAAGAGCAAAAAAAATATGATGAGCCATAAAAGCAACCAAGGTGTGCGGGTCTATTTTTGTGAAAGCTAAACTAAAGTTTTGGTAGAGCGAACAACTTTTGGTTTTTAGTGCCGGCAGCTTGGTCTATTTTACAGCATTTAAGTGGCCATGAATTTCCTGGTCAGTGAGCACTGCCTCCTGCCAGGAAAACGAGCACGTGGCTCCATAAAGGCAACAGGACCTCAATACACAGAAAACTAAAATGTTTATGAGTTTTTAAAATTGTTTTTGCTTGCAATATATAAATATTTTCGGCAGCAACTACTAGCGTTGGTTGAAATTAAGCTAGCTCTTAAAAATGCATTAAATATATTTTACTATTTCTATACATTTTAAAAGGAACTTTAATCACAAAACTAAACAAAATTGCTGTAATTTATTCACTATTATTTTTACAAATATGAAATCAATCCAATTATTTTCTATACAATTTTTTTTCTCTTGAACCTCTGAAAAATAAAATGGGGCCAGCACCTGGCATTTCGCCCTAGGTAGGCGCCCTTGTTTTAGTTGTGGTCAGCTTCTCGGTTTCCCAGGACTCTCAATTGGTTTCGGTTTTAGTTTTGCCATGGTAGCCGGGACACGTGTGCTCCCAAATTGTTTTGAGTCAGTTAGCGCAGAAACGTGCCAGCAATAAATTGATCAAAATGATGAAACTCTTCAACTGAAAGTAGGAGATGGAGCTCATGTTTTGATTTTAAGGGCAGCAAGAAGTAGAAAAATTATGTTACTTTTATTGGTTTTCAAGTGGTTTCATCAAATGAAAAATATGTATCTTAAATTTAGTTTTAAGTTATATTTATTATTTTGTTTATGAACACTGCAAATATATGTATTCCCAGAAAAAAATAGTAGAAATATTATTCATAAACTGCAGCTGCAGAAAGGGGTTATCCCGTATTCTTACATTTATTTGTTGTGCCATATATGTAAGTTCGTTGACACAATTATTAAGCCAGAGTAAACCACATTCAGACTCCTTAATTGAAGCTGAAAAAGAATATGGATGCAAATCGAATATAATTGTGCCTCAAAGAAAAATAAATAAAGTATAGAGGTTTAAGCACGACTACTAGACATAAACATACCATGAGTTAAATACATATTATAATTTTTGTAGACCACTTTTATATATAAAATTAGGTAATATACAAATGCCAGAGTTGAAAAAGAATATGGATGCAAATCGAATATAATTATGTCTCAGCTGTGCAAGTGCAAGTGTTCTAATTTTGTATTTGTGCCGCAAAGAAAAATAAATGAAGTATAGAGGTTTAAGCACGACTACTAGACATAAACATACCCCGAGTTAAATATATATTCTAATTGTTGTAGACCTTTTATATATAAAATTATGATTAATTTGATTTAAATAACTTAGGTAAAAAACAAACAATTTACTAAAAGTTAGTAAATATTCATTTCTTTTTAAATGGAGTAACATTTTTATTAGTTCAGCTTACCATTCTCGCCATCTCTTAGCCACCACAGAACTGCTGGGTATCAAAATGTAGCACAACGATGCATCACCCTGTCAGAGGTGGGGAGGTTGTGGCATTTTGCATTGCATTGTTGGCCTGACAACTGCAATGAAATGACGAAGATGTATAGTTGCAAAGAAAGAGGGGAAATCCACGGAAAGAAAGTGGGTGCGAGCTGGAGCTAAAGCTGATGCTGATGCTGAAGCTGGAGCCGCAGGTGGGGCTAGAGGAGGATTTCTGTTGTTTTTGTCGCAGTGACAACAAGCTGTGAGAGGATCCTGAGCGACAGGCAGGAACGGCAAGTGAAACAGACGACACTCGCCCCGGTCTAGATCCTGCCTTGTGTCCTGGCCATCTGCATGCAGCTTGTTTGGGATTTTCGCATTTGCCACATACAGTTTGCACACACGTTGCACATTGCCTGACATTGATGTGACATGCAACACATTAGTCTAATGAAATTTTTTTGCCGTTTTCCCCGCTCATCGCTGACAGCGGAAAAGGGGTTTTTGGCAGTTCCACACCTTTTTCTCCACCTGGCTATTAACACCAGACTGATCCCGGGACAGCCCAGGGGCTGCTTAGCATTTTTCCATCTCATAAACGTTTTAGTGGCGAGCTGGTGTACAAGTTCTCGATTGCCTGGGCCCCACAACTCACTGTTTTAATTATATTTGCCTCTGTCTTTGGGGGCGCGCATGGCTCATTAAAATGTGCTGCCTACTTTCTGGCGGCCCACGAAAGACACTCAAGTTTAATTGCGGCCATAAATACATTCGATGCTCTTGCTCGAAGGTTGTATTAGCTTTTCGTAGAAAAGGCTATAATAATCATATTCCTGTCAAGATTCTTGATATAAGTTTGATATATGTTTCCCTTGAAATATGAATAGTTAATTATTAATAGTTAATTAGTTTTCATCAGTGTTGCGACTGAAATAGTAAGGTTTTAATAAGGAATACAAAAATTTTAAACTAGAAACGGATTAAGATAAAGTTAATTTTGCTCATATATATTTCTATAAATGTTCAATTTTTATATTTTTTAATTTCACCAATTTGAAGTGTACTACAGTCTTCGTTGTTTCCCCTAATAATCTTCGATTCCACTTTGGCTCAAGTTCGTCCACGTGCCGACAGCTGGTAAGCTTACCTGTGCCACCTTTTTCCGCCTCTCTCAAGAATTAATTTTGTTTTGTTGTATTTTTTTAATGGCTCTGTAATTAAAATGCGGACAGGCCGAGCCCCGGAGTGGCCCAATTCGGGAAATATAAGGCGCAGAAAGGTAGCAGAATCCTGAGAGTGCAAAACGAAGCCACTGCAGAAATGTCTACCAAATATCAAAGACAATTTTAGGCTTCAAGTGGCAAAGAGGACAAGAGCTTTGATTGACTCACTGTCGCAAGGTCTGAGTGACAAACTGGTTGACTGACTCACTGACTGACTGACTTACTGACTGACTGCCTGACTGATGAACTGCAGTTGAGTTGGGAGTCCCCATCATCTCGGGTTCGAAATTCGTTGAGCTTAATTTTTCCGGTGGAGGCTCAGACTACGAATCATGTTGAAATGGTTTTCCCTGACACGTGAAATAAATAAATTGCTATGAAAACGTAAGATTTTCTACATTTATTGACTAGTATTTGATATTTTTTATGTTTAGAACGAAGTTTTTATTTTTTATTAAACAAAAAGAGATGACGCTTTTAGTAAATGAAAAATATTTGATTGAGAAATTTAATAAAATATAAAAATACAATTGTATAGACTTTGAAAAATCATATTTTTGATATACTAAATTATTGTTTAATAACTCCAAATTATACAAATTAAGCAGCTCTAGGTATCCGCAGATTTTTCCCAGTGTACGTTCCCATTGTCAATGTCTGAAGAAGCTCCAGAGCTGGGCTCCGGGCAATTTGGAAAAGTGGAACAAACCTACCTGATGATTCTACGCCATGATGATGCCGCTGCCTCCTCCAGTCATTGCCATAAATCAACTCAAGTGCCTACGCCCCAGCTGATTTATTTTGCCCTGGCAACTCGTCAGATTGTTCCCGGAAGGAGGCCGTTCCGGGGTTCAGGGGGTTAAGGCATTTGCCTAAAATATTTAACCGGCACTTGTGCACAACAATTCCAAGTTTGCCCCCTGACTGTATCTCCTCTCGCTCCCATAGTCTGTTTTTGCCTTTGCCTCTCTTTTTTGGTTCTTTTATTAAATTCTCAAGTGGCATTCGAAGTCGAATTTTCTTTTGCCTTTTGCCCGTTTTCCACTTGCTATTTTCCCAAGAAAAAGAAGAAAATTTCATTGTCAATTTCCGTATAATGCACAATAATAATACAACAACGGTACGGAGTTTGAGGAGGCAAAGAGAAACAACAACCATTTGCGGCTAGTGATTACCTTAGACATTTTGCGGTTCGCAAATTGCGCTGTTCCCCACTGCCGCATCGCCCAAGGGGATGCGACCCCGAGTCCAGGTCCCCCGACTCCCGACTCCCGACCCTTAGTGCCGCCCCCCTAAACTCTGATTGTTGTTACTGCCACAGTTAGGTGTTCTTCTTTGTTTGGCCCCATAACCGCAGCCGACGTGCCCCAAAAGAGATCCACATCAGCGCGAGGAATAGCAAATTTAATTTTTAATTTCGCTGCGCATAATATCAAAAAGTTACCCATGCTTTCTTTTTTTTTGCGACTGTCAGAAGAAGTAACAACGATAGCTAAAAGTTGGGCTGCACTGTAAAGTGTCTTAAATATATTTAATATAAATTTAAGCAACATTATTGATATAAGGATTAATATGATATTATTATCATACTAGTAACAACAGAGGTTTAGGTAGCAAATTGCTACTAGCAATGTATGTAAATGTATCCTTAAGGAATTGTATTTACAATTTACAAAATTCCTTAAATTAATCAATCGCACGTAAAAAAAACCTCAGTGTTCTTGAAATTTAAGAAGATGGCATGTGTTTTCCGCAAGCATTGTTAGTTTTTGACTTTTCCTCATCAGTAAAACTTCGTAATAGCGCTGACTTGATTACGGGTTTTCAATATCGGCCAAACAAAAGCTGCAGTCTGATACCGGAAACCTACAAAATACACAAAACAGTTAGCCAGCAGGCAAAAGCATGGAAATATTCACTTGCAAACTCGATTGGGCGAACGGGGCGAATGAGTAATGCAATATTGTAACTGGCACCTGGTCGAAATTGGTTTTGCTAAGCTCTAACAATTAGATGCGAAATTACAGGCATGTGTATGTCAGCGAGAGTTTTTTTTATTTGTTTTGTGTCTCTTGTTTTCAGAACAGGGAAGGGCGCAAAGGTTAAACAATAACAGGACGGGCAACGAACTAATTATAAAAACTTTTTTCAACCACTTTTCGGCAGCCTTGCTGTCTCACTCTCTCTCCCTCTGCTGTTTGGCATTTTTGGGCTAAATAAATACACACAGCGGAAACGGAAACCACAGGAAGCCGAGAGCCGTTACAGCACACCCATACACACGCAGACCGGAAAACTCACAGAAGCCATTTTGTGGTCCCGCGCCACGCGTTGTGCTAATGAGATTTTGATAGAAGTTTTCCAGCCGGGGAGTTTGAGAGGCAGTTGCCCCGAAAACTGTTGACAGTTGCCTAATTAAAAGTCAATTCCTTTGTCTCCTGTCTAAATAAAAAAAAAAGAAAAACTCAAAAAAAAAGTGACAAATTTAAAAATTAGCTACTTCAACTGCAGATGCAAATTTTTTTTGTCGGCATTGGATTTAATTTGAAGGCTGCACAAAATAACAAGGCAGCGGGAGAGACAGTGGCAGTGACAGTGATAGCGACAGCAAAGGGCATAATTTATAAGCAGCAGACATAGCGACTCGATTTTGTTGTCATGTTGCATGCAAATGAGTTCAACGAAAGCCAAGGGAGTGCCGCTCCACTCCTCCACATCCCCAAGAACTCCCCCATAATCTCCTGCCTTGGCTCCTGTTGCAGATGAAATGTTTGCCAGATACGGTTAGTGCGCTCCCAGCAGCAAACAGTGAATGCAACTTTAAGTCAATTTCCAGCTCCATAAACAACTTGGTTTCACTGCCAACAAATTTTCTTTACTTCTATGATGGTCCTTGCAAGAGGCACTTATCTATGACAGAGGCTTGGGATGAGGGTGAGCTCAGGAACTTCTCTGAGTACTAGTTTAAATATAAGAAATATTTTAAATTCAGAAAAATGTTTGTAAGGGCTTTTCCCTAAATACCTTTTTACAGATTTGTAATACATTTCTTTTACTTATTTAATATTATCTTCGTTAACACTTCACTGCCAATGCAAGTGCACCCGTAAATATATTTCATTTATAGTTTTATTTTGAAGACTTTATATTTTACTTTCCCCTCATTTTTTCTGTACGCAACCACTTGGTGAAATAACATAAATTTCCGCTTCCTTCCCCCAAACACTTTACTTATTATGTGTTTTTCTTTGCGCTTAGCCCCGAATGAAAGGCAGACTTGGCAAGTGGACGAGGAAAAGGAAAAGAGGGAAAAGGCGGGGAGCAGCTGACTGACATAGTTTTCCACAAAACAACGACCCACAACGAACGAACCCACCATCGACCGCTACCTTCGCAGCCTTTTCCACTCGGTTTCTTGGTGTCCTGGCTCAAAGTCTTTGCTGCTGTCGTTGCCTTGGGCCTGCGAAGCAGCATTGAAATAAATCTGAGCAAGTTCCTTAGTGGAAAGTTTTCCTTTTTCGGCCATGCTGAGGGAGGGAGGCGAGGGGGGGCCATGAGGATGAGGAATGCCTCGTCGTCTGCTCTTGTGTCTCGCCGGAGGCCAGCCAAAAGTGTTATTTACCTTTTCTCTTTGTTGGCAAATGCCTTGGGAAACTATGCAAAGTTCACTTGCAGTCTTGCATAGTCCGCCGTTCCCAGCGTTCTCGTTTTTTTTGGCCTCCACCAGCACTTTGCTTAATGTTTGTCCTGCATAATTAAACAATTGTCAGGCAAATTGTTGCAACTTGCCGTGCAACTCCCTGCATGCACACTGGAATGTCGCTGCTGCTGCTGCTGCAACGACAAACAAACAAAAGGTTCATTTGGCACAATGACAGCAGCGGCAGGTGATCACGGAAAATGGTTTGCAAAATTGGGGGCAACTAAAGAGGGCGCAGCTTTAACTAAATTTGCTGGCCAAAAATTACATTTACGGCATTTCGATTTCATTGGAACAACTGCTGGCGGACACACATTGCCAACGAGGCCTAAGATGTTGGCAAACATTTTAAAAGCAACTAAAAATAGCTAATGGCCCAAATGAGGCTAATTAAGTTGAGCTAAACAATTTGCCAACGATGGCGGCAGAAGCTTTTGCGAGTGGCTGGCTGTTGGCCAACTCCTTCTAGTTGCCAATTTGATTAACCGTTAATTAATTTCATTATTAGACAAGGCAAGCATCGAGAATCGACCGATGGGCGGGGGCATCGCAATTAGTTCGGCAAACTTTCCGACAGCTGCGAAAGGAAATTGTCAGAAATTGCGTGAAAGCCGCCCAGGCACTGAGGGAAAAGTGCCTTGGAAAATTTCCGAGGATAATCACAGGAGAATGCCAAAGCATAATTTCCATGAAATTATACAGAAATACATAGTTAGGGCTTTGGAAAGATTTCAGGGAATAGCTGTCTTCATTTATTATTTATATTTCTCTTAATTAGTAAAAATTACCTTCCTTAGTATTTTCTTACTGCATAATTTAGTCTTTATATTCTAGAGATATGTGAAATACTAAATATACAAGTTCTAAGAATGAATATAAGATTTGAAAGCACCTTTTTCCCAGTGAACTATCCTCGAAAGTAAGCGATACTGATGCCGTTTTAATGCCGAAACCCACTGCATAATTCATTAGCTCAATAATGGCGAAATGAATTTCGCTCTTGTAATTTGCATTTATTTGCTTATAATTTCCGCAACAATGATTGCCATAAATTTTTAAAGCTCGCCGCGCAGACATTAGGGCTGTCTGTGGTTCCCCCCAAAAATCGAAGATAGACAAAAAACTCTCGGCTACAAATTGCACAGTCAGAGAATTGAAAGGCAGGTAGAGCTGGGAGAGAGAAGGAAAAAAGGGAAGTAATCCACAAGAGCACACAATTTGCAAGCCAAATAAAAAATAAAACAAAATACACGATAACGTAGGGGCGGTGGAAAAAACAAAACTGTGCTTAAAATTCACAAATAAAAGCCACGTGAAACATGCAAGGCAGAAGAAAAAAAAAACCTAGAGGGCCAGGTTAGTTAGGATCCAAACGTCCTGTCCGGCGAATATGCAAAAACAGTGAATTTGTATTTCAATTTGTGCGAGTATTTGAGTATTTTCAGCAAGCGAACAACTTTCGAGGCGGACAGCACCGCAAAAACCTAACCAAGTGGATGAGAAGAGGAGCCACCGACAGGTTGAGCAGTTGCCAGGCTGTCCAGGCTGTCCCGGCTGTCTGGTTTTTGCATCCCCGGTACGAAACAGACACATCTGACCAGAGCTACCAAGCCTGGATCCGAGGCGAACTCAACTGACACAGCGCATTTGAAAATTGATCACCGGAACATCCGTGCGCTGACCGGAAATGCACAAATACCGGCGTGATTTATGCGTGTGTGTGGGTGGAGTTGGGCTTTTGTGCATGTCCGCTCCGGTGCATGAATAACGGTTTTACATCTGACAATTGTTTGAAATTTCCAAATGATTTCCATTTCACATGCCACTTAAAGTTTGCCTTTAAGATGTCCTTGTCACTGCATAAAAGTGATTGATTGTTTGTCCATTTATTAAACTTCCCCCTAAAATAATGCTAGTTTTGTGCTTTAATTAACAGGAGTAATTCAAGGCTTTAAATTTCATTTAATTTTGTTTCTTTGTGAACCTTTTTGTAATATTAATATGTGAAAGTTTTTGAAAAATACAGACATCTCGTTTAAAAACAGTCTGAACTTATAAACTACTGGTTCAAATATTTCGTAATTTAAGCCAGGCCTAGTAGGAGTCCTGCAGAATGCAATTTAATGCATAATTCAGAAAACTGAAATTGACTGGCTGGATGAGAGCAAGTGGAAATTACAATTTCCCAAAAATGTCTCGCTTTCTCTGCGGTCTATCTCACTCTCTCTGCCTCTCTGATTAAAGTGTGGTCTGCGTCTTGACTGGAAAAAGGCACCTGGTCCAGAGTCCTGACCATATTTCAGCTGGCACTTATTAACTTATTTATGTGACGGGCAGGCAGGCAGCCAGAGCGCTAGTAAAACCACCAAATGTCAGTTTGGCTTAGCTGGACTTCTATGTGCTCTCCTAGTTATCCAACTAATGGAAAATTATGTTGTGAACCGGGAGCGAGCCACTGGCAATATGTCAAGTCTGTCTTAAAGTTTATTTCAACTTGACACTTCAGTTGCTATTTTTTGCTCTCTCATACTCTCGCTCTCTGTTAGATAGAAATTTTGCTGTCGATTTTTCGGTGAAGATTTGACAGCTGCACTTGGGATTTGTGTGAAAGTTTGTTCGGTGTTCAATTGCTTGAAAGTTTTCGCCCCTCTTCCGTCGATGCCCCCTTCGAAGAACTTGGCCAATAACTGACAGCCCAATGCAAGGGCCATAGATAAGCCCTCGTCTCTCTCGTCCCCCACCCTCGCTGTGTCGGCAATGAAAACATTAATTATTTCTGGTGTAACACCAATCCAACCAACTTTCATGACAGGCGGCGAACAATGGCAGCGATGACTCCATAACGAGCATAATTAAGCCACACAATGTGCATTTAAATTATAAATTAATTGAGCATTGAGTGTGTCTGCGGGGCAATGGCAAAAAACATGTGAATAAAATATAGCAAAAAACAATACAGTGCTGCAAGAACTTTAAGAGAAGACATGTGTTTCAGTAGGAAATATTTTTTAACTGAACTTTATTATTTATTTGTAACTGATTTGATCACAAATATCTTAGATTTAAAAATAGTATTACTATACTATCATATGATTTTATCTTAAAAATAAGGTTATTTTGATTTTAAAAGTAATGCAAAGTGCAAAATATTTCCCTCTACAAATGGAATTAGGGATTTTCATAATAGTCAATCTTTCTGAGTTCAATTCGAATACTTAACTGGAGACTTACCATTTTAATGGACTCACAAAAAATGGCCACCCTAACGAGGCACCATTTTATGACACATTTTTCACTGCAAAACGCTGACAATTCAATTGAAATGCAACTTCGATGGGTGGAGTTGCAAAATTTGAGCTGCAATTTCGCATAGCTGTCATCAAGGACCCGCCCATCCCCGAAAACCAACAAAAAAATGGGACAAAAACAGGAACAAAACGCTGGCAAACGAAATTAAAACAAGCAGCAGGATCTCAAAAAAAAAAATATATATACGCCAGTAATGGAATCGAATAGGGAGGTTAAGGGGATGTAAAGCAGTCAAAAAAATGCAAATATGTATGCCAATGTAAAGCAGAAGCTGCAGCCGGGGTACCATCATATAAAAGTGCTCCAGTTCTCTTCTCCTTCTTTTTTTTTTTGTTGGTTTCCTCCTCCTGTTAACCATTCAAAAAAGACAATGAAAGGACGTAAAAAATGTACGACTGAAGGGGGGTTGGTTGGGTGGGTGATAAAGAAGAACCCTACTGAATGACATGTCTGAATAAAAATGAAAAAAAAAAACAAAAGCAAAACAAAGGAAATGATGAGAGTGTTGATGGAAAGCAAGGACGAAGGACCTAGGCAATGCACTCGCCGAAACGTAGAAAACGGGGTAAAAGATAATGCCATACCAAAGGAAAGTCGGAACAAAAATTTGGACAAGGAGTGTTGGGATTCCAAATAGAAAACGGTCCGTAAAGAATTGGGTTAAATGGGTGTGAGGAGGAGACATATTTAATTTAATTTAAATACGGACAAAAATATACAATTAGAGAGCAAACGTAAACACAAAACGGAAGGGAAAAAGAGGGAGGATCCTTCTTAATTAATTTTGTGAATATTGGCTTCTTTTTACTACTTTAACTAATTAAAGAATTTTCCCTTAACCAGAATTGGGAACATTAAAAATACTTATAAGATATATTTAAGGAAATTTATATAAAGGTATATAACTTTTTACTCACCATACATAGATGGATTTTATAAAAATCTGTAAGTAAAAGAATTATGGAGTTACACAAGAGAACCATTAATTTATAAATATAAATAAATGCTTCTAAAACTAATTACTACTATAAGAATATAATTATTTTGTAATATAAAATATTTATACACATTAAATTTAAGTAGTTTACCATGCCATTGATATTTTTTTCATTATTACATTATTTTGCCAGTTTTATTAATATATTTTGCACACTATAAATTAAATTGCGTATATCGTTAGCATTGTGAATATTCTCTTTTGTGGCTTTTACGTGTATTTGCATCCTTTTACTTCATATACATATATGTATATATATTCATGTTTGGAGTGCAATATAAAAAGCGAAATGCCAATAAAACATTGACAGTCAGTTGACCGAAAACGTAGCCCACAGAAAACTTTTTGTTAACACGACCAAGCGGCGGCAACCATGGGTTTAAGCCAACTACAAAGAGAGAGAGAGCGAGAGTCAGGGAAAAGAGTGGCAACGCGGTGTATACGTTATATATGGAAAATCTCTTTTGCATATAAACTGATTTTGACGCGGGCTTCTCCCTCCTTTCATCCCGACAAGCTGCAATCGGACGCTCATTAGCTGATTTTGCAAAGGCTTAACTAGATGCCAGAAACATAAATTACAGGCGCGACTCGCAGGATGTTACAATAAACAGATTTATAAATTGCCGGCAACAGCCAGCAGCTGGCAATTATTTATGGCCAGCAGGTTGACAGACAGTTCCCTCACCCTTCCAGAAGGCCAGACTGTGCATACAGGTTGCAAAGTTTACCCCAACATTTTTATTTGTATTTTTTTCGTTACCCGCTAATTGGCATTGGCTTACTTCTGGCCGGGCTCCAATGTCCATTGAGGTCTTCTTTTGAATTACATTTTCCTTCTATTTTTTTTGGCCCAGTTTTTCTGAGCAGTTTTTAATTATTTGCTTTGCGGCCGGCCTCCTTGAAGTTAGCCGATGGAAACTGATGAGCCGGAGCCGCACACCTGCGGCGCAATTTTCTACACTTTGCAGCATTTTTCCTTTGCTTTCAGCATCCCGGCATCTTATCATTTATCAGCAGTTGGGGGAAGATCAAAAGCGAAGGTGAGCCATCAAAAGCAGGGATATATATGTATATATATGTGTGTATATAGCAGCTCTGCAATTTCTCACCGTCGCCTCGTGTGACCCCTCCGAAATTTTTATCTAAGCCGAGCGAGTCTGTTATGTGGGTCGAGGAGCTGGTCCTCCTCCTGCTCCTCCTTCTGGCCAAGCCATGCCATTTGCCCAAATGAAACTAATTTTGTTGATTGTACACTCGCGCGCTGGAGGAATGGCAACGCAAGGAATTTAGTGGAGTGGAGAGAGCACCAGCAGATGTGAAGATGCGAAGATGCGAAGATTCGGAGCTTTATAGCCATCGACAGTTGATATATGGGTGGTTGGGGGGCGTGGCTTAGCGTTTTAGTGGCTGCTGTCAGTTTAGAGGAATCTCCTCTGTCTCTTTTGGTATTTATACCTGCTTTTTGTGGGGTATATCCATTGCTACCCAAAAATGTTCCCTGAAGTAGCACTTAAATGTTAAATAAATCAACAAAGAGCACTTGGAAAATCTTAAAATAAATATACATAATCATTTAAAAGCCTTTGCTGAAGGGTAAAATAAATATCTTGAAGACTACACCCTTTACAGGGTAATATAATTGCTATAGCACTTTGCACTATCGTATTTCTTGTGTGCCGTGTCAAGTGAAGATGTTGAAGACAATTGAGCTGTTGTGAAATTATCTTTAATTGATAGAAATCCCTTTGTCTCGTCGGGGCAAAATTACCTCAGTTGTGTCGAGCTGTCTAATCGGTTCCAATCAACAATATATATATGTAGATGCTGCAATCAATCGGAATCGGTCCATCAGGGGACATCATCAATGGAGTTATTTCCATTGTCCCAGGCGAATTATCGGTTCCTGCATTGCTCTTTCCTTTTATGACATTTTATTATACCAATTAGAGTTTTCTCTTTTGCATTGTCTCAGGCTCCTCCTCCTCCTCCCGGCTCCCATTGTTCCCTCCGGAGCTCCGGATAGAATTTGCTCGTTTCCTATCTTCTCCTTTGTGTGTTCGCCTCTTTATTCCTGGCCGTCGCTCTCTCTCGCCTTGGCTTACACCTATTTCATCTGATGACTGCTCAGAATTTACGGCTCTCGATTGTGTTTTAACATTTATTCATGGAGTGTGGGGCAAGTGGACTGCGGACCGTGTCCTGGATGTGTCCTGGTGCCACTTCACTGGCGACACTGGCAACACCGGCAAAACACATTTCTCACAAATGTTGCAACACTTGTAGTTGCCCGGCACACAAATGACATTTACATTTTGAGCACATAATGTTGGGTGAACTCGTAGCTAGTAGTTTTCTTTTTTTTTTTTTTTGTATTTTTTCTCGTTGCCTGCTTACCTGTGACCAGAGTAGAAGCCCCCTTGGCCTCTAGTATTTTTTCGGGCGATAATTGCACACGGCGCCGGGCACTCGACAACAGCAAGTGTCCTACAAGTTGGATGCTGCTCCTGTTGCAGTTGCTGCTGCGACTGCTGTTGCTGCTATTTCTCATGTTGCCAGCAACTGCTCATGGAAAATGACCTTCCTGGCTTTAATTTCAGCAGCGACAAGCAAATTTTCATACGATACACCTGCAGACAGGAAACATTACGGAAAAAATATCAAACATTAACTATAAGATATTAAGTTAAAAAAAAAATAAGTTGTTTTATTTCAAAAATATTCATAATATTTAATTTTGTCACGATGTTATAACTACAAATATGAAGTAAGTAAACGATAAAATATATTAGTAGAACCTCTACTTCTAGTTCTTGTAATTTCTACATATTTTCTTAGAGATTTTTTACTGTGCACTTTTCCCCAATGGCAAAAGAATCGACTCGAGAAATGGCAGCCAAATTAAAGGCAGAAATCCTGGCCAACGGCTTAGGCCGTTTATCAACCGAACTGACCAGCAGCCTGACAGGCAATAAATTAAAGGACCTAAATATAAACAGCTGATACAGTTGGTACTCCTCCACCTCTTCCCCAGAGGTCGCTCAAATAAAAGCTCACTTCAAAGAGTTCGCCAGGGTAAAGCCGCTAAAGTCTGAAAATGCTGCAAAAAAAAAGGGGGGCTTTAAAAGTGTTGGCAGAAGGGAAAAGCCACTTTAGACGCATGTGATGTGATGATCAAAGCGCCAGAAACAAGCCGAGGGCGAACTTTATTGAACGAACTTTGCTACAAAGCCACCTGTAACCCTAAAAGGGTCAGGGAAGTTGCCAAGTGGCAGTGGCAAAAGGCAGATTGCGGCCTTAAGTGGCTGAAGCGCAAGTTGGATTACAGATAAATCAGCATCAAGATGAGCAGCTCTAAAAATAGATATATATATATATATATAGAGAGAGAGAGAGAGTTGCCAAGCGGAAGACTAACAAGATTATGCAGTTTACGCAAAAGTTGGAGCGAAAAACTTTACTTCTAGCCAAAGTCCAGGAAATGTCACAATCGGTTCCATTTACCAGTGAGACGAATGGCATTAGGCCATGAATATATAGAGAAAACAGCCACATTTCGCAGTACTTGGTAGACAGTCATGACGTACATTTCGCTGACTTTTGTGGCACTCTTGGTTTTTGGCTCTTTGGGTCTACCTCAGGCCGAGGGTAAGTTCACATATTTAAAGGTTAAACAACAATTTAAGAGCTGATAAATGAATTATCCCATAGAAACCTGTGGAGCCTATAATTCCGATGTATGGAAGGAGGGTACGGAGTCAAGTGAAGGCAGTTGCAGTCGTCCCCCCACTCAGGATGTTGTAAAGGACATTCAGGATGAAAGCGAAGAGGAAACGGAAGCTGTAGGGACTTCTTTCTTTGGCATCATACAGTCTGTAATCAACTTTATTTGGATGATCTTTAAGTGGTATACGAATATGAACGATAAATAAAGACGATAAGGCATATCAGAGCCAAATCAAACTGCATTGTTTTATATTCTTCTCCTGTAGGACATATCAGGAGTCATGTTTTTCTTCCCTTTCCGTTTCTTGCCCATTGTTTTTGCGGCTTTGTTTACACAGCTCTGTTCTCTGTTGATGTTCCAGGCAGTCGCACTTCTTTTATTTCTTTGTAAAACTCTGGTTGCAATTTAAGTTATGAAAAACGATTCGTTTGGCTTTGTTGTTGAATTTGCGATGTTGTATTGTGGCTTTTGTTTGCGTTGTTGCTTTGCATGCATTTCACATGACCCGGCAGTTGCCGCTTTCCATTTGGTTTATTGCGAATTTTATTGTTTTACGGTAGTTGATGGCAAATGCCGTACACTGAGCCGTGTAAATATTTGTTCTAGGCCCTCTCATTCACCCCCCAATCTGCCCGCATCTGTGTTTCGTTTGAGGCCAATTTTCACAGACAGAAACCGGGATACAAACGAGGCTTAAATATGCACAAGTTGATAAAGTGAAATGTTTGCCGGCTGGCTGGGCCATTTCAATCAGTGTTATGCTGACGACCAAACTATAAAAAGGCAGAAGGCATATGAGAGTAATATCATCAATTTCCATACAGATTGCTTTATTTAAGGCAATGGGTTTATTCGAGGCATTAAATTTAATTAGTTTTTCTTTATATAAAAGGGTGTAGAGTGTTTGTTTTAGGTTTAATTAGTGAAAATTACTTGGGAAAAATGGGTTCATTCTTCTCAAACAAAACAAATATATTTTTATGACTCAATTCTATTATTTTTATGATTTATCTCTGGCTATTTGTTTCGAAATCACTATGGCTATGAAGTTGAATTTATAAATGGAATGAATATTTTTCTATTCAAATATTCTGCGTTGAATTTAGAATTTTTTGCCTTCATGCTTCGAAATATATAGAAATTAATTGCAGAATATTTTAAAGGTATTCCAATTTTTCCATTTAAAAATCTGCGATGCATTGGTATATTTTTTAAAGCAACATGAAATTTTCTTGGAATTCTTACAATCATTTAAATTTGTAAAAATAGTTTGGTTTATATTTG
>JAEIIH010030577.1:0-10463 GCA_018904745.1 Drosophila orosa
AATAACCTTTTAGCACATGTAATTATTATACTTAAATTATTCTTCAATTTATTGTGAATTATTTAGACGTTTATTCCAAGTTTTATTTTAAAATATTAGTATCATCCAAGATCAAATTCTAAATATAAACTTGCTCTAAGCTAAAACCTATTAAAGTGAAATAGAACTTCTTAAAATATTTATTTAATATTATTGAGCTTGGACATGTTTTTATTGCTAATATTCATGAATCTATTGAAGGCAAACAATTTAGAATATTTTAAAATTTTTTGGGCAAATAAAAATGATTAAATTAAATAGTTATATGGTTTTTTTTAACACAATGGGTTACGATCTTTATATTAAATCATAGAAAAGTGGCATTCTCTTTATTGATATTTCTATGGTAATTCAAATCTGTAGGTCCATCATTGAGGGTTTTCTCTTATTTGTACAAACAGCATTTTCTTTTCAAAATTTTACCAATACATTTTTATAAAATTAAAAGTGTTATGACCAAATTTCAATTAAATATTTTTCAGTGCTAACTTTTTCGCAAACTCTTGTTGAAATTCAAGTCGAGCAGAAAAGTACACACTCTTTCAAGTCTCTGTCCGTGTCCGGGCCGGTGTCCTTTTCCCGCTCCCATGTCCATGTGCTGGCTGTGGGCAAAGCAATATGCTGGGGATTATGCCTGCGACGGAGGAGGATTTTCGGGGGCATTAGGTTGGAAACACATTTGAAACACTGCCGCAGACGCTGAGCCCGGGAGCCGAAGAGCCGGAGAACTGGCGCGAGCTGGAAACCTGGAGCTTGGAGCTGGAGAGCGGGGCAAAAGACCAAACATATTTTATTTAAAGTGACTGGCAAAGCAGCGCGCGAGCAATGCAACGGAACCTAATCCAGGAGTCAGCCAACAAAGGATGTTATTGTTTGTGTGTGCCGGGTGTGTGTGTCCTGTGTCCTTCGTGTGTGTGTGAAGTGTAGTGTGTCGATGCACAAGTGTGTGTGGAGTGTGTGTGGGCGAAATAAATTTTTTGTATCGCAGCCAAGATTTCCACGCAATTTAACTTGAAAACCATGTCAGGCTGGGGTTAAGTTTTGTTTAAGAGACCGCAACTTTTACTAGTCAATAGTGACCCACAAATGAGCAAACAGTGGAGAGCCGAAAGGGTGAAATTCAGGCGGTTTTCTTAGATTAAACTTTGCTTACACTTAAACTTTCTTGAAAGCAAATAATGCAAAATTAAGCAAGACCTTCAAGTCAAAATGAATTCAATTTTAGGCATAGAAAAGTAAATAGTATATTATGAATTATTGGAGGGAGAATCATTTTATTAACAATTGCATATTAAATATATTTGAGAAAGTCTTTCATAATCTAGATTCTTATATATTTATTACAAAAACTAAGTCATTATATTAATAATAGCTAATAATACAGACCCACAGTATACTCGCGTATTAAAATATATATCATTATACACTTAATCTGCAGACAATATCATACCCTCATCACGCAACGACACAACGAAAGCCCTGCAAACGGATGTGGGATATGCCATGAAGAACGATTTATATCCCGGCTCAGCCTCATCCTCGTCCTCTGGAGTTGGGGCCAGCTCCTCGGCGGCCTCGTCCTCGACCTCGATGCAGACCTCCGCCCTGCCAGGAGGCGCGGCGGGCAACAGCCTGTCGTCCTTGGGCACCAAGGGCTCCCTGGCGACAGGGAAGAGCACGTTCGACGCGGATCGACCACCGAATCAGTACGCCTCGTCAGTGGGTGAGTGTCGCATAGAGTAGTTGTGGAGTCCCCCGCCTGCAATCCCTATATAAATCATATTTCCTACAGCCGCCTCGGCGCTCCATAGAGTGCTGCTCAGCTGCTCGCTGCTCCTGGGCTCTGGAATCTATCTGGCCCAGCTCTGAAATCAATAAATCGCTTGAGTTACTCAATAAGCATTTCCAAAATGCAGCCAAAGGGGGTCTAGAAACGGGGCGGGGCTTAGATTAGGTACATCAACATATTTCATAGCTGAAAGTATATCAAAAACCAATAATACAAGTAAACGAAAAAAACAAAAAATGCTTCAACTTGGCTCACTTCAAAGCTATAGGAATTTGTAAAATTATATAAAAAAAATAGGAAAACCAAAAGGGAAAAGTATTTCGCAAAACAATAATATGCTCATTGTATGTATAGTATTTATAAAATTGTAAGCTTAAGGTAAATTAATCAACCACAAACTAAAGATTGGTTGAGAATTAAACAGTTTTTTGTAAAATATATGGATTACAAATTAAAATTGGTACCAATGCGAATTAGTGGCAGATTTAGGATATTTCTCTAATTTACATTTTGTTTTAACAAGCGCCAAAAAGCCAAGCTTTGAAGATGAATTTCTGTTAATTTTATTATTTAATTTGGAGGAATTGAATGATATATATTTTATTAACATATCACGAACAAAAACCTTTTGTTTAAAAATACTACATATCCAAAATTCATATCGCTTTTCTATGTATCACCTTTACTCCTAATTAATTTTCGATCAACTGCAGCGCAATTATAAATATTAAAAGCTGCAGAGCAATTGAAAGAATTTCATATCCCAACCCCACCGCTGAAGTCAAGCGGATTTCTTCGTTCAATCCGTGACAAAACTTTTCACAACCCCTTTTCGAGCTGGCAGCAAAAAATTCCAATTTATTTAATGAAAGAAAAAGTCGACGGCCTGTCATGCCAGTCCGCCCAGATCGGCGGCTTCGAAACGCCTTAAAAATGTCATTCATTTTAACACAGTTTCGTTCGCCGCTGCTGTTGGATCTATGGCATGAGTAAAAATTTGCAATAATAATTTGCAATGCCTTGATTCCGTTTCCCGGCTTTCCGTCTCGTCATCGCCAGCGTTGCTCGTCGCCGGCTTTTGTGCGTTGTGCGCTTCCATCACTTTTTAATAAATGTGCATGCTAATTATATTATTACTCATACGACCCGTTGCCATGTGTCCTGTCTGCTGGGCCTCACCTTTCGCATCCATCCATCCCCTGGATCGTGGCTTCTCTCTCCGGCCTCCGTGCGAAATACTTGCAATTAATTTCAGCATAAAATTGCGTGGCCTGCGGTCTCCTGGCCCCGCACAATGACACACAGTTAACATGTCCAATTTATTGGCCATAACTCATGCCGGGGAGCCCAAGGAGCGAGCGAGACGGGACAGGACGGGGACGGAGACAGACTATCGACGGGGCAAAGAAAAATGACATTAAGGCCAGAAGATATATGGCACATTTGCATATAGGTTCTGTGTATATGTATAAACACCCCGGTTGCAGGTTAAAGGCAGGCCAATTTACTGCATTTATGCCTCTCCGTCGTCGCTGCACGATTTTAATAATTCAACTTGTGTTGCATAAAGTTTGCATTGACATATAAACATAATGAACGATGGAAAACCGCATGTGAAATTGCCTTTCTCCGCCAGGCGAGCCGCCAAGCGAGGGACCCTTTCGTTTATTAACGTTGTTAATGCCGAAAAGGAGAAAAGCACATTCAGCGCGGAAAATATTGATAATCAACATTGTGCACTGCGCCCGGACGTGTCGACGGTTCCACAATAACAAAATTAATGTATTTTATTTAATTCCCCCCTCAGCTCAGGGTGGCCAGGGGGCTGGAATAAGGTCGCCTGTGCAGTTAACTCGAACAATGCAGCTAATTAAGCATTATAAATGCAGCTGGAAAAATGGCAGGCCAAGGATATGTCCTTCTATCTGCCGCCCCAGGGAGTCGTACATTTTGCAGCTGGCGCAGATTTATCTGTCCTTAAAATTATATTTTTTATTTATTTAAATTGCTTGAATAACAAAATGCCATTTTCGCCCAATTTGCTGGGTTCGTTTGAGGTTTTAACTCGACAGGAGTTTTCCAAATTTAACCGCACATTTAATTTTAATTAGTAAATTGTGCTAATTAAAATTTCAACTTGCGTTGTTGTTTGTGTAAATAAACCCTTTTCGCAACCAAATATAGCTGTAAATAAATGTTGACCCCTTAGTTGTGTGTAAATATGAAAAAGTATAATTAAAACATCAAACGCTCAGCATTTCATACAACCAGAATTAAATCAGCCATTAAATAATTCAAAATACATTAGCCAAGTCCTCTTAAAAAACGAAAAATACCAAACGAAGCGAATGAGAATTATGTAAAGTTCGTATAACTAGGACCTACATAGTTAAGCAAGTAAAACAATAATTATAAATACATAAATATATATTACCTATATAGCCTATACGAAGTAATTATATTGTTTGTTGCCTGTATTTGAAAACTTAGCTGAACATCAAATGGATAATATATAATATGTTTAAAGCTTTTTGTGCAAATACGAATATAAGAACGGATGTGTTTTCCTAACAGAAAGTTGGCATTGTGTAAAAAACTGTAAGAGAAAGATGTAATTCAAATAAAAACAGAATTTACTTTGATGCGTTGGCCTTTATGATTATTTCTATAATTTTATATTTTTAGAACTAATTATTTACGATGGAAGACAAATTACAGGTATAACCAAAACATAATTTCTGAAGTAAAACTAATTTCTTTTCAATTTAAAGTCATTCTGTTCCAAAGTAAAAAAGAGGAAAAATAACTCAGTTATCAACGCTAAACTATTGTAAAATAAACAATCTGAAAACAAAAAAGGGCCATAAGCTAAATAAAACAAATTTGCATTTAAGATTGACAGATTTAAAGTGTAAGCAGTTATATAATTATGCGATAATAATTAAATAATAAAACTTTAGGTTGATTGATACCACAAAAAAGCGAACCGAACAAAACAAACAAAGTAAATGAACATAAATAACTGTTGTTTCATTAAACCATTTGCATTTAATTTTAGCTCTCAATTACATGGGCGAATGCCCAACGTTGTTGGCTTTGGTTTTGGCTTGGTATTTATGCAAATTTCCTCTTTTTCGGGGTTTGACATTCGGCCGTTGGGTTTCGCAATCCTCGCCGCAGCCGAAAAAAAAAACAACAAACAACGTTAATGAGCGCTCTTATTTACAGGAACACCAATATCAATGCACACACATGTACACTGGAAACAAATTCCTCGAGTTCTTTATAATGTTTCAGAATTCATTCGATTTAACGACAATTCATTTGGCTCAGTGCAGAGCCGGCATACCGCCAAAACCTCGGTGTGCGTCTACTAATTGTTTGAGTCACGCAAACAAATTTCATACAAAATATGCTAAATACTTGCAGGGGCCCCACAAGAAAAATGTTTAATAATTTAATGTTATTTGCATAGATTTCAGCAGCTTGAGCGTTGACGTTTAGCAATTAACCTCGACACGCACCTCCCGAAAGTCTACGGAAACCTAAAAGGATCAGTGATGGTACTCATTTACAGGGAAAGGTACATTAAAAAAGGGCATTAAGTGAAGGTACAAAGCAGAATAGAGAAGTACTTTTAAAAACCTTTATGTAACGCCAATAGTTTTCTTTGAATTTGTGCGTTAACAAGGAGTAATATTGCTTTAAATAGTATATTTTACCTTTACCTGATTTATACACAACTCACAGCTTAATACACGAATTCTTCTGCCCAATTAAGGTACTTAAAAAAGGTACCCAGCGAGCGCTCAGCACCGAGGATGACAAACCGCTTCAGTGGCGTACCCCGCTGCGTATACGCAATATTTCCATAACATTTCTGAGGTGGTTCCTCACACATCTGCGGGGTAACCACTTGGGCACACTAACATTATCATAATTACACGGATCGCGGATGGCGGGGAAGTATGGAGATTCTGGGGCCGGAGACACCTTGCACTCTTATCTGAAATGCCTGCTTTGCGGCACTCGAGAAACTTTTCAAAAGTCATTTAAATTATGCGCACAAAAGCGCGAAAATTATGCCATGGCGAGACGGAGATTCAGACGCCACTTACAGCCGCATATATACATATATATATGTATATATAGGGCGCTGAATAGACAGAGGGAGACACCAGCGGCGGAAACCACATTTGTCGGCAAAGTTTTGCCTACAGCCGACTCTCGCATCCGCATTGCAAAAATAGTTGAGTGCAAAAGCGTGGAGCACACTTAAGATAAGCTTCGAGCGCAAAACTTTCATCTTACAAATGCCCGTACGCGGCAGGCCCCGCTGCGCCCCCTCTACGCCTCTGGCCCTTTGAGAACGCATTCAACAAATTAATTCTGTGCCCGCTGTCTCTGGCTTTGTCGCTGCAGGAAATATGTTTAATTTCATTTAAATGCAGTAAGTGCAACACTTCGGTTAGCTTTCGCCAGCACTGAATGAAGTGAGGACGAGGACGAGCGGTAAGGATGTAGCGGGCGGGCGCGCTGATAGAAATCTTTTTGCCGGAAGTTTCTTCTTCGGTTCTTTGGTTAGCATTTTGTGCGGGTTTTGCTGAAATCTCAGCAAAGGTCTCACATTTTTTTCAGGGAAAATCTCAACATGTGTACAACTTTGGCTGAAACTTAAGAGGGTGCAGGGAGGCGTTAATGAGCATGTAATGGGAAAAGTTGCGGAAAATGGTATAATTTAATTTAAACTTAACCTGATATGAAATGAAATTAAAACGCATTTAATGGATGATTATTTTATATTCATATTAAATACTAACAAAAACTCTTTTGAACTAGTTTAAGTAGCTTGTTAAAATCATTCACAGCTTCCTCAATTTATATCTTGAAACCTCTTTATACGTTCTCTGTGAAACTCCCTTAAATTTAACCCACTTTATACTCACTTACATTGCCATATCCATCACTTTGAGTGCAAATATCCGACCCTTGTTCTGTCCCCGGTCTATTCAAACATGTCAAAGTTCATCAACAACGAAAATCATTACAAAATCTGAGCGCTCCCTCTGCAATTCCAGTTCTAGTTCAACTTTCCAAAGTTAGTTTTTGTGTGAACTATTTTTCCCGTTTTCTTTTTGCTGTGAACAGTTTCTCCCGCAAATTACAGCTTAAAAATTTCGGGGCCACCAGCCCCACACACTTAGAGTGAATATATCGGAGATTTGCATGCGGTTCGCTTTTCCTTTATTTTCCTTTTTGTTTCCAAGGGGAATCGGGAGGCGGGAGGCTGCAGGCAGGAGGACTCATCTGTCAGTTTTACATAGTGCACCCCAGAGAAATTTGTGTTTGTTGCATAAAAATTACATCGTACATTGTTCGCGAACGGACTTTGATGGCTGCATGACACCAGCGGAGGGAAGGCAGAGTAACACACACATCGAGTGCGTCTGAGTGTGTGGCTCTGTTTTTGGCATTTCTAAAAATGTTGCAGTGCTGTGTGTGTGGGGACGGGGACCCATTGATGTGGCTGCTGTGACAACAAGCGCGCTGAAACTTGGTGTCCACTTTTTTGTTTCCCATTTTTTCACTCCCAACCCATTTCTGGGTGTTTTGCGGAGCGAAGGGCAATGACATCATTGCAGTTTTTGTCCGGACATTGTGGTCGGGGCGAAATGTCAGCCAGCAGCCACAATTTAAGAGGAAACTGCGGAGTGGCGAGCGGGACCAAGAATGATTTCATTGCCCGGCAGTCACCACGAGTGACAACTTTATGAATCGCATTTCTGTTTTTATTATTAGCATTTATTTGGGGGAAGTGGATTCAGATCGTACATTTCCAGAGACATTATTACGTTTTTATAAAGCAAATGAATAAACTGAAGTTGTTAACGTCCGGTCACAGACAAATATTTCATTTCCACGGATAACATGTTTTTGTAAACATTATTAAACTTAAACTTCCATAAACTTCATAAACGAAGTACTTTCTTGTATTCAATTTTTATTGTATTTATATTACTACTTAATGAAGCTTCTAAATGTAGTATCAAAACAGCTGTGGCACGCTAACAATATATGAAAATACTTGCAGCTTTATTGTAAACTTTATATATATTTTTTCTAACTCGGAATTCTTTAAGTTACCAAGACATAATCCAATGGCTGAGAGGGGGGTTTGTTCTCTTCCTTGGCGCATATTTGTTCGACTTTATTTTTTAATTTTCACAACTTTTGACAGCTTTGCAGTTGGTCACGTACGGGGCCAAGTCGGGACTGCCATATATTGGCTCCCATTCGACGGGCTGGGGCAAGGGATGACTGGCAGTGGAGGGATGACCACAGTGTGCAACAGCTGCCTTTGACGCACGTGACTGGCCAGGAAGCCAGTCCTGGCCCTGGCCCTGGACCTGGACCAGCGACCTTCGCTACCCCGTTGTCCTGGCAAATTTTAATCAAGTTTTCTCGCCACGCCGCCCGGCACTCGCTGCTCTGTCTATTTAATTGTCAATTTGTTGCGGCGTGCCTCTGACGACCGACGACTGCCTGTTGCCTGATAAATTATGTTCCACTGAACCGAAATTGCAATTAGGGGCGGCTACTAAAATGAAATGCAGTGCAATCGGTCTTGGCCTCTTGGCCAGGCCAACAACCTTCTGGCCAAGGCAAGCTCACTCAGGCATCCTTATCTCTCGTTTGGGTGGGTCGGCCCGGTAACGTTCGGTTATCTTGTCTTAATGATTCCATTGTCAAAGCCATTGGCTACGGAAATTGTGTACACAAATTTAAATATTCAACAGGATATTGCATGAAATATACATAAGCCAGAAGCACACGCACAGCAAGTACAATAAACTGGCCAAACAGGACTGCAGGCGACAAAATCTGGTTGTGCGTAAATAACTTTCAGTTTGATGTTCTTACAAATTATTCTGACAGCATTTCTTATTCTCCTAATCTCAGATTTTACTCTTAATATTTTTCTTCCTTAGCATAGTTATTTTTTTGTATAGAAAAACTTGTTTTGCTTTTCATTCAAATTCGTTATTTGCTTTCATGAGGCCATGAATGCATAAATAAAAGCAAAACTGTTTCTCTAAGCAAATGAATTAAATAAGAGTAAAGACCAAATGAATGGGAGAGAAAGAAAAATGTAAAAACTACTTTAAATCCCATTCGATAAGAACTCTTTAAAATGCTACGAAAAATCCCACAAAATACCAAATCAATAAAAGGCTTTCCAAAATCAGAGGTACAAAGAAAGATAATAGTTTAAAGTTAATAAATTCATATTAACCATGATCATTATTTACTGTGGATATGTACATACTTTCCATATTTTTCTCTATTTTAAGGACACAGAACATTCATTCCCAAGATGGATAATTTTTAACCGCCTCAACGCATTAATTTTAATCCTGTTCAGCAGTCACAACTGTTCCAGCATTGATTAGCCTGGCAAATTGTATGCCTTCTTTAAGACGGCTCCACGCTTCCCAGGAGGTTGGCCATAACAAATGCCATTCATTTCCGATTCCCAGCCTGCACCGCTGAAGTGTCCTGGGAGCCGGCGGCTATCATTGGTCCTGCAGAAGCTCCGAGTATTGTATTATTTAGTCCTCAAACTCCAAGTGCCTGCCTGGCATTGACTTTGACAAGTTGGCCGCTGTTTGAGCGGCATTCGTTTGTTTTAATCTCTTTGGTCCTGGTCTCGGTTTTGGCCATGGTCACCGGGGAGCTGCTCCGGAATCCTGCCGGGCTGCCTTTTCAAGTTCCCTCTAATGCAAGTTGAAAAGTTTTTGATGGCGAAATCACTTGATGCTCTTTGCCGGGATCACGACGGCCACCGTGATGATGATGATGATGATGCCCGGCTCATAAACTTTTACGCGCTCATTTTCGCTTGGAAAAGCCCGTCTCTCTTTTCGACTTTGTCAGGTTGGTTTGGTTTGGTTTGTCGCCAAAAAAACAAACTCGAAACAGAAAATAGCCTTTCATTGTCTGTTGTCGGGCGGGCTGGCATAGAAATGTCAATAAAATAAATACTGTTGACGCAGCGCGGTTATTTCCCAAACACAATCTCCATTACGGCATTTACATTCGCCTCTCAGCGCGCGTCCCGTTCGTCCTGGCTGCCAAACACGTTTGTTGACTCTCTGAGTGGCTGTATTTGACTTTAAGCGGCGCAAAGATAAAGACATTTGATGCCAGACATCGGGGGTGGCTTTCCCGCCTCGAACCCCCAACAAGTGTGGGTCATTGTCATTAAGTTGCCCGAAATGAAGATGAGTTTTTTGCCGTGCTTTATTTCAACAGAGTCGGGGTTTCTTTCCCCAGACGCATTGACACTGCTGGACAGGGTTTGATAAGAAGGTTTTTACGGAAAGTAACGGAATTATTGGGTAAGCGAATCAAAAGATGTTATCGGGATTCCCACACAACACTTCTGCGTGAACCTCCCCAACCCATTAACAACTCATTCTGAGCTTAGTGAACCCTGAACTGAATTTTCATTTGCCGGGACCTCAAGAGGCTCTGCTCTTACACTTAGGAATGAGGATTTTGCGGATAAAAATTGAACTTCATTTAGGGTATAAGTAACTTTTGGATTATTTGTAAACAATCCTCAAAATGAAAG
>JAEIIH010030586.1:0-11534 GCA_018904745.1 Drosophila orosa
ATATATCTGCCTTAAAAACTTGACTTAAATTTAAATAAAATAAAATTTTATACAGTATATACAATTTTTCCCCGTGCTACCCATAGTAATTTCCCAAAAATTGTTACCAATTCCAATCGAATGCTTCACTTGACCGAGTAAAGGCCAAGAGAGCAGTTAAGTGGCAACTTTTCTTCCGGACGAGCCTGTGCTGGGCCAGAGTTTGGTAGGAGTATTAAGGGTTTCTGTAATCATTACGACAAATTGCCGGGGCCGAAGGCAATAATGATTAATAATGAGGCAGCTGCAGTTTCTCCGTTGAAATGGCCAAAGTTTGTGCCGGCCGCTTGTGGCTTTATTAAAATAAATAACTGAGGTTAAGGCAGTTAAGGCTCAGGTAAGCTCGACCCTTGCTGCTGCTGTTGCGGCTTCCGGTTCCGTTATGAATAATAAACTTGGCGCGACTCAAAGTTTAACGATGCCCGGGGCAAAGTTATATAATTTGTCTAATTAAAAGTTTTCCTGATTAACCTGGGCAGCCACAAGCAACAAGGTCGCTTACCAAGTGCACCCGACAGCCGGTAAATTGAGGGACAATAAAACAAATATAGCTAGCAATGCAAACTGGTGGCTAGTTGGCGGTAAATTCGACTTCCAAGTAGGGGAAAATAGTCGCAGTTTGGCAACTGTTGTGCTGGGGGGTTTCCCTTGAAATTGACCCGAAAAACCCGGGGGCAGTCGGTCGGTCGGTCACATTTCCGGCACACACACACATCAACCTAATGCACATTGTTTTCCAGCTTTCTCGTTTTGTTGTGGCATTCTGCGTGCATTTTATTGCAAAACTTTCTCCGCCCAATGTCCTGTGGAGTTGTCATGTGGGTTGCACCAAGGAATTTGTTGGAAACTATGGAGAAGGGAAAAGGAAGCATGTCTGGGATACAAGAGTGCCTCCCACGTTCAGGAAAAATATGTTAAAGTATCTTTGAAGTTTTCTTATAACAAATTTATTGGTTATATAAGAGAGAATCAAGTTGTTACCCCATCAATATTTTATGTAGGTATCAAAGCTAATATTCTGAGACTTTATATAAATAAAAAACATATTTTATTTTGCTTTCTAATTATACAACGAGTTTAAATGGGGTTTAAGCTTTATTAACTATTATTCATTTTGTTTATATATACAAATATATATTTTTATTAATTACTATACATTTTTGTTGTTTTGTTGTTTACTCTGCAGTTATTAAACGCTTGTTAGTCACAAACATAAATAAATCTAGATAAAGACAAAAGTTAAACAATAAACTGAGCAACAGTTTTCAGTTTTTAAAGTGGAATCCCACAAGGACTTAACTTTTTCGGGTCCATATTAATTTTATTAAGCTTTAAACTATGAACAAATTAAAACTTACGTAAATCCTCCTTGCTGTCGTTGAACTTTCCAAAGATTTATCTGTTGGGACAGAAAATTGCATAAATTTTGAAAACAAATTTTAAATAATATTATTATCTTAAGTATCTTAAATATTTCAATATTTTTCGAAACAAAGCGAAATAAATATCGGAAATAGGCCAGATAAGACTGTTTTTTAGGTTCACTAACCATGATAAATCGTTTATAATTAGAGTCTTTAAAGAATTGCTTGTGTTCAAGCAAATAACATTTCAATCGTATTTATTCAATCGAAAACATGCGTACTGGAGTCATTATTGGAGTTATCTGGGTATTTCTTTGGCCCAAACTTGTACATGGAGAATTCGTCCTGCAGAACGTGATTTGCGAGTCCTTCGATGCCTCTTATGCGGAGTTCAAGCGATGCGAAATGAAAGTAGTGCAGCGTGGCGTGGCCTCTTTCTATATGTTGGTGAAACTTCACAAACTGCCCATCAACAGTGTGGATCTAAATATATCCCTCTTCAAGAGATCGAACGGATATCGGCCCTTCCTCTTCAACCAGACCTTGGATTACTGTTACTACATGCGAAATCCGCAGGCATATCCATTGATTTATATGCTGCACAAGGTTTTGTTTAAAAAAACCAACATGAATCATTCGTGCCCGTTTGATGTGAGTATTTTTTGTTCTCTCTTCTTAGTTTAACTAAAGAGAGAGAACAATTTAATAGAAAACATGGGAGTTATAAGACAATGAAGATGTCTTTATTTCGAATATGATGTTTTTTCTTGGACTAAACATACTATTTTGTATATTTTTAATTTTCAGCACGATTTACGAGTTGATGGCTTTACGTATGACCAAAACGACATGATGGACCTGCCCCTGCCAAGTGGAGATTATATGATACAAATTCTATATGCATCTTACAAGACTTGGCGTATTTCCACAAAAGTTTATATGAAAAAAAACTGAACAAAAAATTAAATAAAATATTCAAATATATTTGGATAACTTTTATGATTCACTGTAGTACAGCAGAAATAACAAATACACACTAATAATATTATAAAGTTAAGCTAATTACACGGGCGGTCATCAGTGAGCTTGATTGAGTTATAATGTCCGAGAGCTCAACACTGGAAATGAAATCGAAATTGTCACTCTAATCGCAGCATTCAACATGAGATTATTGAGAATTTTTCCCCTGCTCCTGGCTGTTCTGTGTCCCTGCCTGCGAGCCTCCCACTTCCGGTTCACCAACGTCGAGTGCAAGAGCTTGGACACGGATTTCGTGGAGGTTAAGGAGTGCTACCTGAAGTTGGTTCGACGCAATGTAGTTGGCATGAACTTCCACTTGGGGATCAAGTACGGACCGCCCATCGATAAGATTCAGTTTAATTTGGCGATATTCCGCAAATCGAATGTGTACAGATTGTTTATGGTTAATCATACCCTGGACTTTTGCTACTATATGCGGAGGCCAGAGCAATATCCGCTGTTCTACATATTCCACGAGTCCCTAATGGCCGCCACCAATGCCAATCACACGTGTCCCTATCCAGTGGGTATATGTTTATTACTAAATATATAATTAATCATGAGATTCTGCGTCTAGGAAAAGGACATCTATGTAAGGAAATTGACATTCAATGAGCGGACCGTGCGGGATTTGCCTCTTCCCGAAGGAGAATACAAACTGACAGTGTCTGTGGGTGCATTTAATGCCTGGCGGTTTCGGGTCAATGTCTACGGTCTGCGTGGCTAATTATTAAGGGTTATTAAAATAAAGACCCGAAATTAAGCGGGGCCTATAATGTAAACAAATATCTATATCAATTACGCGAAATCAAACCAGCCGTTAAATAATTTCAAACCTAAAGCCAAACAAGCTAAGCAAAAATAGTTCAATAATTTCCATCGATGAGGCAACATGAAAGGTCTACTTTGGAGCCTACTTCTGTACATTTTGGCCATTTTGGATTCCAGCCAGGGGAAAGTTTTTAGAGTCAGCAAGATGGAGTGCCGAAGCCTTGATCCTTCCTTTACATATTTCAAAACCTGCAAAGTAGTTCGCAGGGAAAATGGCCGAGCTTCCCTGTACGTGAACGAGGTGATGCTTTACAAGCAGCCCATCGATGACATCATCGTGAGTTCGTCAATTAAAGCTATTACTGAAATTAAAATATAATTACTTTATATTTAGCTTAATCTCGCCATTTTTAAAATATCAAAAAATCGACGATTCCAATTTTTGAACGAGACCTTGGACTTCTGTCTCTTTAGTCGCCAATTGTTGACCACTGGGTTTTTTAGTTTCCTGATGGCTCCCATGCTGGGGACTTCCAATGTGAATGTTACATGCCCGCTGCAGGTGAGAAAAGCTGAGGGTTTTACTGATTTTCTCTTTAACTTTAAGAAAATCCCCACAGCAAGACCTCATTTTCAATGGCTTTTCCGTCGATGAGAACACAATTAAGGAGATACCAATTCCGAATGGCGTCTATATGTTTCAAATGCGATCGGCAATGATGAAAAAGTGGCGAACGGACGTCAAGGTCTATGCCACTCGAGTTGATAGGTATTCGTAGGAAAAGTACATTTTAAAACTAAAATAAAATTCCTTTTTTTGACTTGTAAACACTATTAACTTGTTTAGATATTTATATTAAAAAACATATTTATGTTATGTTGGACTTTATTTTATTTAATTAATATATTTCCTCATTTAATACAAATATTTATTTATTTATATTTAGATGAAGTAATGTCAAGTAAAATTAGGGCTATAAAAATTTAACAGTAAAATTATTCTTAGCTAGTTTCAGAACCCTGGCTTGGAACAAGAATACTTAATTAATTAAAATATTCATACATATATGTGATTTTAGAAAAAAGGCTTCCCAAGTTTTTATCAAATTCAATTAAAATTTTATAATTAAAGTGGCGCTAAACATTAAAATTGTTGTTCTTATAACTCTTCGGCTAGCAATGTTTTCAACCCCATTCTTATTACGCTATTTTATGTTTTTAATATTTACTTACAAGCATCTTAATTAAAAACTTAAAATAATAACAAAGCGAGCGATTCCTTATAGAAAATTGTGCCTTGGTAGAATTGATAATCTATCGATAGTCCAAGCAGAATCGATAGTGCCTTGAATTTCTGGTAAGCTAAACTAGCCACACTGCTCTGGTCACTCTTTTCTTTCTTGAATTTCAGCCAAAGCGTACGTACAAAATTTCCGCTCCTAAAAAGTAAAAAAAAACTTGTAAATAAGCATTGTCAATTGAAAATAATAGCGCTTGAGGCTAAAGAAATCAACAAACAGTCGAATAAAATTTAATTTTAAGAAAAATCTGTAAAGATGTTGCCGCTATATTGGGATTACCAATTTAACCTCACTTTTTCCTTGCAGAGCTGAATTGTTAGAAACATGGTGAACGGCCGCATCCCCTCGGTCTTTTCAAAGACCTATGTGACTCCTCGTCGCCCATACGAGAAGGCACGTCTCGACCAGGAGTTGAAGATCATCGGCGAGTATGGTCTTCGTAACAAGCGTGAGGTGTGGCGTGTGAAGTACGCCCTGGCCAAGATCCGTAAGGCTGCCCGTGAGCTCCTGACTCTGGATGAGAAGGATGAGAAGCGTCTGTTCCAGGGTGAGTTAGCAGTGCTGCAACAAGGGATATACCACAGTCGAATTTTTATAAGAAGAACCATGTGAATCCAGTAAAACCGGCTTGTTCCCTTAACACGTGTTGCCTTATAAAGGTTCGACTGTATATTACTGACATGATGAACTGTATTTAAAATAATAATCTGACACTTCTTGTCTGAAAACAACCTTGACGTTAACAAATACACACTGAAGACAGTTCCATTGTTACCATAGATTACCCGGTTGGAATCTCCATTAAATCAATGTTTTTGTTCCCTCAGGCAATGCTCTGCTGCGTCGTTTGGTCCGCATCGGTGTGCTGGATGAATCCCGCATGAAGCTGGATTACGTGCTCGGTTTGAAGATCGAGGACTTCTTGGAGCGCCGCCTTCAAACTCAGGTGTTCAAGTTGGGATTGGCCAAGTCAATCCATCACGCCCGCGTGTTGATCCGCCAGCGTCACATTCGGTAAATATCGCTTACATGAGCGACTATTGCGTCGCCAGGCTTTGAAAACACTATGTTATGTGTATTGTTCAGTAAGACCACTTGGGAGTCGAACAAGCTCCTGTGCTTGCACCGGCTCTCAACGTCTTGAGATTGCGTATGTGACTCTGTTTCACTCCAATCGTATATGCAAAAAGCATAAGTGTAAGTTGCACTGAACGTTTTTAGCTTCGAGGATTGCTAGTCCCTTTGCTCGAATTCAACTAATTTGCATTTTATTCTCGTTTCCGCAGTGTCCGCAAGCAGGTGGTTAACATCCCATCGTTCGTGGTGCGTCTGGATTCCCAGAAGCACATTGACTTCTCCCTGAAGTCGCCCTTCGGTGGCGGCCGTCCCGGTCGCGTCAAGAGGAAGAACATGAAGAAGAACCAGGGAGGTGGCGGTGCTGCTGCCGAAGAGGAGGAGGACTAAGCAGTATTCGCAACCAACTGCTGCCCGGTTAACCCAGAGGCGCAGTTGTGTATAAACACTGTAATGTTCTTTTTTACACACAAAAATAAACATAAAACTGTTTAAATATGGATATTTATTTATGATATAATTGGATCTGCTGGTTGGAGTGTATATATAGAAAATGCATTATATGTCTAGGGCCAAAAGATGCTATTTAAAGAAACGTAGAATGAACTTGGCATTGAGAAAATATGTTTGTTGGTGTTTGGTTAACCAAAATTAGATTTATTTTCTTATTCCTTAAACCCATATTAATAATTGTAAATATAGGTAAAGAATTATTGAGTTCATTTTGTAAATATCCAACAAAAACGCATTTAAGTAAATATTAGTAAACCCGATAGTTAAATTTATCGAATCGATAAAGACCCGTTAAGTGCATTTCTGTTTGTCAAAACCAGGGTTGTTATTCCAAAGTGTATCTTTATCGAGTGAAAAACAGCTGTTCTCGTTATTGTTTTGCTTTCTGGAAATGTTCAGCAAAAGAGCGCGAGGTAAAAACTTTTCCGATTCAGAGGAGCACATATTGCTGGATCTCTTAAAACAGCACAATGCTGTTCTGCAGATCAAGAAAAGCGATGCCGTCACCTGGCAAAAGAAAAAGGAGACATGGGAACGCATTGCCGAGGAGTTTGCGGACCGAACGGGTGTCAGCAGGCCCTGGACAGCCCTACGGGACAAGTACGACAATATGAAAAGGAAATCTCGGAATGACATTGAGCCCGGAAGAAGAAGAACCTATGGCGACACTCCCTCCTTCTCCGGATCGTCGGTGTCCGAAAAAGTGGGCGACCTCATTGGAATCACAGGAGCAGCTGGGCTAGAGAACCAGTTTGACAGTGACGGTATATAAAACCTTGGGGTATTTACTTATTATATCATAACAAATATATTCGATATACCTTATTTTTTATTTCCAGCGAATTACCAATTGGTTAATGAAGCCGAGGAAGGATCAGAGGAAGCCAGCAGCACCCACAATTCCGTAAGTCCTCATCTGGTTAAAGTATTTTGGGAATTTCTTTAAAAATATTTGTATTCTAACAAGTTTTTTAGCTTTTTAAGGATTACACGGATCCAAAGATCGAAGCTCCGGAGACCGAGAGCCCGGAGGCGTTTCAAGTATGGACACAGAAAAGATTTAGGGCATGCGAGCCTCCCATACTGCCGGACCACAGAGGGAAGACTAGTCTTGAGGAGGAGAAGGTGGAGTTGGTTAAACTGCAACAGGAATATTATAGAGATACAAATTCCAGAGCTGCTGAGAAGCACAAATATGAGATAGAGAAGCAAGTGGTTGAACTGCAAACAATGCGATTAAAGAACCAATTAATAGAAATGGAAATTGAGGAAAAACGCAAAGAGTGGGCCAAGAAAAATCAAAACTCTTAACCCTAGAAGCATAATTTGTTCTGTTATTAGCTAAAAATCTTAATTGTAAATATTTTATTGTAGCTTAAGCAAAGGGAATTCAAAATAAGTTCCTTTAATGAAGTACAAAGACATTTAAACATATTTAAACAGTGTAATGTGAAGTAACTACGCTTAGTTGTATTTTAATTATTATTCAGATTTTAATTGTACAATAAAAATAATTTGTAATCTCGGCTGTCTAGTTCCAACATCTAATAATTAGATCATAAGATTGTTAAATGACTGCTAGGTTAGTTCTCCTAAACTATAAACAAATTTAAAATAAACCTAAAAACATAAACAAATGTCTAATAACAATGGGTTAAAGACACATTCGTATTTACGATCTAATGCAAGCTGGCCACATCATTCGATCCCGGAATTTCTGCCTGCGCAGTACTCAAGATCGTTAAAATAACGATCGCCAGGCGGCAAGTGTGGCCGGGTTTCAGCAAATGCACGCGATTTTCGCCATCACGGTCCTACTGCTGGGTCAGCTGGGTTTGTTTACAATGGAAACGTAAAACAAAAGTGTGCAAATTGACAAGAAAGTAAAAAAAACAGTGAAAACTGCAGCAAATTACTGGTAATAACCAGTTGAGTGCCTTAAAACCATAACGGGCCGTCACCGCACAGCCAGCACAATGCGCAAGGACGTTGTGTGGAACTATTCGATCATCTTTCTTTGCTGCGTGCTGAAAAACATTGGCACCTTGGCCCAAGACGCACGTACAGCCTCGAATCGCTACAACTCGCAGCAACAGCAGCAGCAGCAACAGCCGCAGTACAAGCAGCACACAAATGTGGCTCCATATCATCCGTCGGACGATGCTGGTGGCCAGCGCACGACTGGCAGCGGCGGCGGAGGACATCACCTTGACCACCATTTGCATCGGAGTTCGTACAATCTGCTGAGCGAGGCCATGTCACAGGCGGTGAGCAATGAATTTAGCTCGGCCATGGGCAGCGGCTCGGCTGACGGGGCTTGCGCTGCTGACGAACTGGACTGTCACCATAGCGGCAGTAGCAGCACCCAGGATCGTTTTGGCATGGAGGCCATTGCCAGTTTGCATCGCCAGCTCGATGATGACGACAACGGTAACATCGACCTCAGCGAATCGGATGATTTTCTGCGCGAGGAGCTGAAGTATGACTCTGGCTACGAGAAGCGGCAGAAGGCCTTCCATTTCAACGATGACATGCACATATCGGTCAAGGAGCTGTGGGAAGCCTGGCTGCGCTCAGAGGTGCACAATTGGACCATCGAGCAGACCACGGACTGGCTAGCCCAGTCCGTACAGCTTCCGCAGTATGTGGAGCTCTTTAAGCTGCACAAAGTCACTGGTGCTGCGCTGCCCCGGCTGGCCGTCAACAATCTGCAGTATGTGGGCAATGTCCTGGGCATCAAGGATCCCATACATAAGCAGAAAATCTCATTGAAAGCCATGGATGTGGTGCTCTTTGGTCCGCCTCGTGACAATGGCAACCGCTGGAAGGACTACATCCTGGTCACCCTGCTGCTGAGTGCTATTATTGGCTGCTGGTATGCATATCAACAGAATAAGAACGCCAAGCGTCATCTGCGTCGCATGGCCCAGGACATGGAGGGCTTGCACCGCGCCGAGCAGAGCCTGCAGGAGATGCAGAAGGAGCTGGAGTTGGCTCGCATGGAACAGGAGAATGTGGCCACCGAGAAACTCGATCTAGAGCGACGCCTCAAGGAGGCGCCCACACTCAGTTCATCGAACTCCGATCTGGAGGTGCAGCAACTCAAGCAGGAAATCGAGATGCTGCGCAACGAACTGTCGCGGGCCGAAATGGAGTTGGTGGACAACTGCTGGACTCCGCCGCCGCAGCTGCAGTCGTGGCTGCAGTACACATACGAACTCGAGAATAGGAATCATCAGAAGAAGCGGGCCTCGGCCGAGAAGCAGCTGCAGTCGGCGAGGGAGGCCTGTGAGAAATTGCGCAAGAAGCGATCGAGCCTGGTGGGTGCCTTTGTTTCCACACACGGCAAGAGTATCGATGATGTGGATCGCTCCATTGTCGAGGCACGCAATTCGCTGGGCGAGGTGACTAACGAGTTGCAGGAACGACTCCATCGCTGGAAGCAAATCGAGACCTGCCTCGGCCTGAACATTGTGAACAACAACGGGTTGCCTTATTTGGAGAATGTACTTTATGGCCGCACCGTGGGCATGCAGAGCTCGATGGGATCTAATTCCGCCAAGGGCTCGCGAACCCGGATTACCAACAGCACCGACGATCTGGACGATGAGTCTGTGCAAGGTAAGCTGAGTTTCGAGAACTTTTCTCTGCTTGCCACGGAGTAGGCTTCGCTGCTTCGTTCGGTTGTTCCTCACAGACAATACAACACAGTTCTTCCACAGAAGCCTTCTTCTAATTGACTTAAATCGACTCTCTGACGGATTAAGCAGCTGCATCATTGACCTTTATGTATTGAATCCCGAATAAAATCTTTTAAACAATTAGAAACTGTATTAATAGAGGTCAAAATTAACCTTATGTATATTATGAAAAATTTGTAAACTTTATATTTGTAATATATCCTTTTTAATTTTGAAGAATAAAAAACGATAAAAAAAAGGTATAGCTCTAAGTAGTTTTATTAACGCATGTCTACTGGTATTTGATTAACTGTACTAAAAGCTTCAAAGTTCGGCGGATTCGTTAAACTAATTACTTTGCTATCTTAAAAAGATAACTGCATGCAAATTTTGGATATCTTTAGCTTATTATTGTTGACATTTGTTTAATCTAGTCAATATTGTGTTCTCTTATCTCATATGAAGAATCTCCAATAAGCAATTCTTCGTGTTTACATACATGTGTACATAAATACATACAAATCTACGTATGTAGCTTCTGGAACAATTCGCATGACTATTGTTTTCAACAATAATTAGATAACAATGTTAGCTAACGTTCGTTATTTCAGTTCTACAAAAAGTTTAGATCAAAATTTAAATTCTATCCCTTCAACTAAATATAAATAAGAAAAAGTAAGTTTCTAAAAGGTATTTTTAAGCCCAACTTAAATGTTAAAATTTGTGCTTTAACTTAATAATTATTAGTAAAAATTTAATAAAAAACTAGATTAATATATTATTAAAGTAGCCCCCAAAACTATCCCTAAACCCTTAAATTTGTAAAGAAAACTTAACTAATTTTTAAAACCTTGTCCAGAGCTTTCTATTAGCAGTGTGACCAGATGGGCAGACTTGCAACAAAACTCCCGCTAACCATTTGTCGTGTGTTATTTTTTGAGCTTAATTGATAAAAACCGCCCACTAATCTGCCATTCACACAAAACCGGGCTTTCAAAAAAATCTTTCCTTGGCATAAACAACATAAAACTTCACTTCGCCAAACAGCTGAAACCAAATCAAAAAATTGAGGCAAATAAATAGCTGGAAAAATGCCGAAGGCCGGCGACAAGGCGAAGGTGAAGGTGAACGTGAAGGAGCGGGTGGTGGACGAGACCTGCGATCTAAGCCTCTCCGAGTTGAGCGAGATACCGGTTCGGGAGATTGTAAGTACAAGTGCAGCGGCGGTAATTAGCACCCAACTCCTGGGGCCATCTCTGTTTGCCCCTCTCACTCCAACTTGGGGCCACGTCTCATGTCTGGCGGATGTCTAGTCACCGGCTGTCTCGCTTTCGCCAACAGCAGGAAGCGAGACGGGGCGAGTGGGCTCCACTTCCTCTCGGCCTCTTGCTTTCGTTGTTGTTCTGCCGGCTGGCTTGCAATTAACGCTGACTTCCTCTCTGTCTCTCTCTCTCTCTTTTCTTTTGCCCCACCTCCTGTGCTACCCCTTCAGTCGAGTGTGCGAGTGTGTGTGTGTGTGGTTGAAAATGCAACCGAAATTGCTCAAGGGGGTTGATTTTTGGTCTTTGCCACCCCTCAGCGACTCGGGAAGGTTGCCAAAAAAAGAAGAAATATATATTCGTTGAGTGTACGACTAGGGGATACCCTGTGATTGATATTAAGATCGAATTAATCCCTTATAGCCTCTTTCTCCTTTTGTTTTGAAGTTTTTATATATCTGGGAATAGAAAAAAGTTTTCTATTTTCTTTTAAAATTCCCTAAAAAATTAACA
>JAEIIH010030614.1:0-23612 GCA_018904745.1 Drosophila orosa
TACCATCTGGCAAATCAAATAAATTCGATAAAGGCTTCGCTCTAATTACACTAGGAATGTGTTTAATATTCAGATTCATTTGGGTTTATTATAGCCAAATATAGTAATAGTCAAATACTAGAGGCTTCGGTGTGCTAATGCCTGCTTTCTTGGGTTTCACGAACAATTGGCTTAATTGCAGCCACTGACAGGCCAAATAGTAAATGGCAAAAATATGTAAATACCAAATCGGAGATGTGTATGTGAATAATTTCCACATTGCTAACGTTGTGAGCAGAGTTTAGAATCTTTGAAACTGACGCAATGTAAATGCTGATGGCTGCCTGCAGCCACTCATAATGAGCATCATCATCATCATCATCATCGTGATGATCATCATTGCGGTGGAAACGTTGTAATTAGGGGGATCCAGGAATTGAGTTACGCTCTGAATTAATAACATTTCCGGCATTATAATTTGGACAATATATCACGGGTGTTATCGTGATGCCAGTGAAAAGGGCCATTGGCTGCCACAGCAGCAACAGTAGCAACAGCAGCAACAGCAGGGCCAACAGCCGATTGGCCAATGTTGCCTTGTGGCTTGTGGCATGCAAAACGTAACGGTAAATTGGTTAACAATTACACAAATCTCATAATGAAGTTAAGGGCTACGAACCGGAGTCCACAGAGTTCGTCCTGGCAACAAGCAGAGCCCGGAACATTTCCATCGCCTGCGGTCAGCAGAATTTCCTTCGTCCACCCCGTCTCTTTCTCTGTGGGTATAACCTCCTCCTTTCCAGGACTTTTCCCCTCTCTCTCTGTGTTAAATTGATTAGATGCTGTTGTTGTTGTTGTTGTTGCTTTTGGGGTGGTGTGTTGTGTGTTGTGTTGTGTGTGGGTTTGCCCTTAGCCATAGCTGCACTTACCAGCAGCCAATTTGCAGCTTTGTTCTCGAGTGTAACCCTTAACAGGTGTTGATGTTTGCTAAGTAGCCTCCACCATCCTCCATCCACCATCAGCTTTCCATCAGGATACCCCGCCTTCACGGCCAGCTGCACATTGCTTTGATTATTTTCTATTTTGTACAAATTGTATGCAAATAGTTGAGGTTTTTGCCTTGGCCAAGGCTCCTGGATCCTTCCATCCGGAGACAGTTAATATTGTCCAACTAAAGCCGCAATATTGACTTTTCCACCTGGGCCAAATGAAGCAAGCGTTTAAGCCCTGGCCCTTGCAGCCCTTACACTTTTACACCTTTCGATCGGGCCAAAAAGTCCTTTGTCCTTCGGCTGAACCCCTGGCATACGGGCCGTGTGTGTGTCTTCATCAAAATGTTGTTTGTTGTTTTCCATAATCGATATACGTTTTTTTTATATAATTTAAGCACAAGGAATACGGGTCTGGGAATTTAAAGAGAAGTATATGTTTTCTCGAAGAGTTTTCCTGATAAAAATAATTATTTAAAGCAAATTTAAACATTTCGTTTTAATTTAGTTATATTAAATATATGCAAATGTTGTGTAAATATTTCTTTACATTTCCTTTTAATATAATCTATCTATCAATCTATCTATCTATCTATCTATCTATCTATTTATCTATCCATCTATTTATCTCTCTATCCATCTATCTATCTTTCTATTTATCTGTCTATCTAACTATCTATCTATGTATCTATTTATCAATTTATCTACCTTTCTATCTGCCCACCTATCTATCTATCTATCTATCTTTCTATCTGCCTACCTATCTTTCTATATATATATCTTTATATCTATCTATCTACCTATCTTTCTATCTAAGTATCCTTTTATCTATTTATTCAAATACATTTTTTAAAATTTCTTACCAAGTAAGCTTTAAATAAATTAAACCTTTCAATACCTAAAATCCTTGCTGATACAAAAATATCCTTCAATAAATACATTTTGTGTCAATTTAATTGTTATTTAATAGTTTCCCTAGGCTTTACCTTCTGTATATATATTTAAGCTCATGTTTATCCCCGAACAGATTCCTTTGGCATCCACACATATCAACGAGTATATCCTGGTATAGTTGGCCTGTGAGGAAACTTCATTGTTTTGCCTGCACGAAACTTGTAAACTTCAATTTCCTTTTTAATGGAAATCCAGAAGATTGCCAGGGGAGAACGGAGGCTGCCTGCAATTCGAGCTGCTATTTGGCTAATTGCTTTACGGCCTAGCACAGGTGTGGCCTCTGTGTGCTGGCCGTAATTTCATAAGCACTTGCAGTTGCCTTTAAATACTCGAAGGTTTTATGAACTTAATAAGGCAATAAGCTAAACATTTTCCCAAGCTAAGCAAATGTGGCATGCCTGCCATTTTCCAGGATATTTGGTTAGGACTCCGGCGAGTGTGTGTGTTGATGCCACCCCCAGTTTTCATGGAAGGTTAGCCTCATTAGACGACACATTCTGGCATTGACTCTTGGGCTCTTGAAATAAAATTCAAGTTTTTATGAGAGCTCGTAAACAGAATCGAATTGCCAGCGTGTGTGTGCGGGGGTGTGCGGGGGTGTGTGTGTGCCTTTTTTAATAGTAAACGAGCTGAAGTTGTCGCCTTTTGTGTGACCCAAAAGTTGGCAACCCCAAAAAGCACGCTGCCAACCCCTTGCCATTGGCCTTTCTTTTCTGGTCAGCGGCTTATTGTTGTAAGCCCCATTGTTGCAAATTTTCTTTTATGCGTTCTGAACGGGGTTATAAAAATGGCATCGACCGGAAATTACAAATGTCCATATAATGTCACTACAAGTGCAGATTAGTGGTTGTCATGTGGGTCGTTAGTGAGTGTATGTGGGCCAGGCGATGGGTGGTTACGAGGTTTCAAGGCCTCGAGGGGGCGGCCTAACTAGGCAGGCGTGGGAGCCTTGAATATTTGAAGGCTGCTCTTCGATCGGTATTTGCCATTTGCTATTTACTATTTACAATTTGCTCTAAACAAACAGCATGGCCGAATACCGGAAGTCATTTCAGTAAACCCTGATACACTTGGAATTCTAACTGATAGCTCCATTAAGTACGTGAACTAATGTTATCAGTAATATCTTAGGAATTGTGTCGAATTTTTAGATAATTATGTAAGCAATGTAGTATTAAATAATAAATATAAACCTGATACTTTGAGTTCTTACTGATAACTAATGTTATCATTCATATCTAAGAACTCGTGTCGAATTTTCAGTTAATTTTGTAAGCATTATATCTAATGATAGTATTAAATACTAGATATATGTTTATCTCTTTGGTTTTTAGTATAAAAATAGTTTAACAATATTAATTCTGTCTCACCACCTTCACAGAAACTTTTAAAAGAATGTCAACTTACGTGAATTAAGTCACAAAATCCCGCATATCCTGGTTAAAACCCTCACAAAAACTAGTCTCATTTGATTTACATTTAAACGATCTCTTAGCCTTAGTTGCTTCCAAAAAGTCGAGCAGTGTTTGGGAAGTAAATAGGATCTTCAGCTTCCTACTTATATTAATTTTAAAAGAGATATTTTTTCTGTTTAAGTAATTGCAGTTAACTGAGACTTCAGCTTCTCTCTGATTGCTGAAAGCTAATAGTGAAAGACATAATATGGTGCCTGATTATTTTACTTGCAAGTCAAGATTAGCAAGTCAAATAAGTAATCTATATTCATTGATTTGTTGAACAGAATTACTATTAAATAAATAATAAGTGCCTTATATTTTGATTGTTTCAAGGCCTCTGGTAAACAGATTTGAGCAAATAAAGCACTTTGAATACATAAAGTATAAGATTGAATGAAATTTGCGATTACTTTGCAATTCAGAGATTAAGTAAATAAATAATATAAACAACTTATAGATTCATCAAACCTTAATCACAGTTGGATTGTTTAGGAACTTATTATTACATTTTAATTGCTACGATTAAGGTTATATTAATAATTTTGATTTAAACCTTTTCCAAGTATTAGTGTTAATTTATTTTGTAAACATTATAAGCCATACAAATCTTCTGGTTGAATAATCCTTGTTGGTAACCTCTTAGGAAATATAAAGCTAGCTTTTCTTCATCATAGTTTATATGTTAGTCCTATTAATATCCCACTTTCCTTCAGTGTACTCCTGAATGGCTGTGCATCCCCCCATTGAGATGGATTTGCCGATTTGTGGTCCTCGCCTGATGCGGCTGCTCTTGCAGCTGCGAATGCATTAAATGCGAACGCAAACGGACTCCGGCTACAAAGTCCGGAGTTGGGAGTGGACCGTTCTCCGTTATCCGTTATCCTTAGCTCTCTCACCCCCCTCGTCCCCCCAGGTTACGCCCACTTGGTGCTGCTCCTGTTTTGGCATTTGTGTTAATTTCATGCCCGGCACTCACACACAGACGGACCAGGCAATGGCATAACATTGCGGTCTCTGGCGCTCGTGTGCTGGCATCTCTGAATTATGTTTTTGATTTTAGTTGACAATGAGCGGGCGCAAATTTATTGTCCACAGCTGCAAAATCGAAGCGTTGAGTGCGAGTGCGAGTGCGAGTGCTATTGCTATTGCTATTGCGATTCCGAATGCGAATGCGAATGCGAATCCTAATGCAACTGCAACTGCAACGTGGGCGTTTTGCAAAGTGCCAACTGCGACAAGGCGTGGCCGTGACAGCTACATAAACACAGGGCTACCAGAGCGCCAACGCCTAAACGTATGAAATGCAAACTCGGTTGCAGCGAGGGAGAGAGAGAAATGGCAGTCACTAGTCACCATTTACCATTTACCATTTACCAGTTAGAGATCCTTGACAAAAAAACACTTGAAATTAAAGTTGTGGCACTTTAAATGAGATTCTACTTTGGTTTAGTATTATTCGGAAATTTTAAACTTGAAAAAATCATTTACCAGTTATAAAACATTGACAAAAAACACTTCAAATTAAAGTTGTGACATTTTAAATTACATTCTAAGTGGGTTTAATACATTTGGAAATTATAAACTGGAAGAAATCATTTACCAGTTAGAGATCCTTGACAAAAAACACATCAAATTAAAGCTGTCTTTCTCCTACTTTGGTTAAAATGGATCAAATGATAGCAAAATGTTTTAATGAAGACATTTTGGCACCTTTTTTAGGTTTTTTTCAAGTAACTATTAGCTAATTTTAAATGTTTCTAAATAAATAAAACAAATTCGAATTTATAAATACAATTTAAACGGAACAATACTTATATCAAATAAACTATGCGGCTTTGACAAAAGATTTGAAGTGAAAAGAGTATGTGTCTAACATTTGTAACAGTACCTTTCTGTGCTTAAAAGCAACATTTACCTAAGATATAACACCTTAATATTTTATTTAACTTTTGTTAAAAATACTCCATCTTGCATCTAACAAATTAAATTTAATTTAATTTAAACAATACCAAAGCATAGACATTACCTTTTTCTTCTTCCCCAAAAACACAGACAGTTTTATTGATTTCTTATTTTTAGAACTCATATATCTTTTATGGCCGCCGTTCTCGTGATGTGCCCCTTAACTACGGCGTTTTCTATTAACAAACACATTTTGGAATTTTTGTGTATTTCAATTTGTGTGTTTGGCGGGCATTTTACGGCACTTGTTTTGGTGGCAAGAAGGGAGAAGAGAGCAACTTGCAACTTTTACATGTCCACAAAATTAGTAACAGGCCCATTACGCGACTTTATTTGTGTGTCCAGCCTCCCCACAGCCTTACTCAATCCTTAAATTTCAAGTGTGTATATGTGGGAGTGTGTGTTTGGGAGGACATCGTAAAGCTGCTACTGCTGCCGCCACCCACTCGTCCTTGCCCCCGTGGTGTAATCGCTAGGTGACAGTGAAGTGCAGTGCAGTTCGGTTCAGTTCGGTTGAGTTGAGTCGAGTTCCGTTTCTCTCCCTTCAGATGCCAGTATTTTTGGCATGCAGTCAAGATGTGGGAGGATATGGGATGTGGACACACGGCCAGAGACACTCCTCGAGGAGAGAGAGGCCATAAACGTGTTTTTACAACTGCCGAGGAAGCTGGTGAAGAAGAGGAGGAAGAGGAGGAGGTGCTGCGAGGTCTGGGCCAGCGGACAGGGACACCACCTCGCCGGACGGGCAGCAAGCATGTTGTTTGCGCTCGGGCCATGCAGTCGACATTTGCACGGTTACGGCTGTCGAGCACTGTGAGAAAATGGGGAGTAAAATTAATGAAAAAATTGTATTTCTTAATCAAATTATCAACGATGAATTTTGTATTTAAATTACAATAGAAAATGCTTAGACATAGTTTTTGATATAAAGAAAATTGTAGAAATATAACGATTACATTTTTCATGTTATAGTTTCCTTCCAGTAGAAGCCGCGTTCCTTTTGCTAAGCGCCTGGGATTGGCTGCCAGGTAACCCGGGGGGCCGCCGGCTGGGCGGGTGCTAAGTTAGCTTGCAGGTGTGATTTTATGCAATTTGCTTTCATATTAAATGAGTGCCCGGCTCGGGCCCGAATGCCCATAAAGAACTTTCATTCATTGCCGCTGCCCCGAACGAATCTGGCAACTGTGTGGATGATGCCCCTATGGAGGATGTCTCTGAAATGGCTGCCGCTGCTGCTGCTGCTGCAAAGTAACTGTGCAAACGCTGCAGCTGCAAATCCGCAATCAGACAAAGCAAATAATTTTGCAAAAATAAATATGAGGGATTATTGTGCCGGCTTTGGGAGAGGAGGAGAAAGAGGAGAAGGAGAAGGATCAGGATGGGACAGCGGGAAAGTATGCTATAATAAAATGCAGCTAAGTCGATGGGGACACTGCCTGCCTGACTGCCTGCCTGCCTCCCCGCCTGACTGCCGGCACTGATATTAAATTTCAAGTGCACGTGTTAAGCTCCTCGCTGAGGTTGAGGCTGCCACTGAGGCCGCGTTGCCATTGAAACGCTGTCCTTGCTGCATCAGCATCAGCACTTCCTCTGGTTTCTGCCAGGTCCTCTATCTCCAATACCATCCATGACATTCATTTGAATGCATTTGCCACTTGAGAGATTAGCCTGAAACCTTCCACCGGCCTCACTCCGCCCCTCCGGTTACCTTTGTTTGCATTTCGAAATTTACTTTTGTCATTGCTTTTATTTATTTTTGCCATTGTTGTCGTCTATTTCTTGGCTTAGAACCCCCACCAGGTCCAGTGCCCCCAAACCCAAACCCAATCCCCTTGCTCCTTGTTCATCAACCATCTGAGTCATTATTTTGATTATGTAAAATTTTTGCATACTTTTTTCGACAGTTTTGTTTGCGTTTCCTTCACCTGACCCGGCCTTTTCTGGCCCCTCTCTGAATTATTATTATTATTCTGCTGGCTTTTCCCATTGTCCCGTCTGCTTTTTCTTGGTAGCACATCTTTTTTTTTGGGATATTTATTTTAAAAATATTAAAGGGGGCAACCACACCACTAATGCTCTCTCAAAATATTAGTCAGTAAATTAAATGAGAGTCATTGTTGGTTTGCGTTGAAGTCGTTTTGAATTAAATGTTTCTTTGGGGTCTTGAATAATTTGCAAGAGTGTATTGGTCGAGGAAAGGTATTAGTTGTATTTAGTTTATTTGTAGAAAGGAGTGGTAATTTACACACCAAATTAAATGAATATAATGAAAGGTCTTTGTATGAATAAGTTCCTTTGTTGGGTTCTTAAGTAATATATATCTTTTAAAGTAATAAAGTAGCTTCCGAAATGTTTTCACTGAACTGTAACTCCTTTAAAGACTTCATTCAACTCAAGGAATTCGATTTATTGACTTCTAATTAAGAGAATTTCCCCTAAATTCCAGGGAAACCCCCTAAAATCTTAACCTCCGCTGACCCACACCAGCCTGTAGTTTGATGGGAGCCTTCAGATCCGAACGGACTTCATGACAAATGCACGTCATTTGGCTTATTAGTGGTTTTATTTCGCTCTCGGCACTCAACTACAATACAATTACCCTCTCGCCTTTCGGCAATGAAATCGTGGAAATCAACGCTCCACTCCGTTTTCCCTTTGATGAGACGCGCGGCGCCAATTTGCAATTTCATTACAATGCTTAATCATCATTACGATGGCGAAACTCCATATGCGAGCGAGACGGAGTGACTGTGAATGCGACTGTGAGTGCTGCCGATGCTGCTGCTGCGACTGCTGCGGCAGTGTGTTCACAATATTGCGTTCACACTTCCGGTGGACGCACACACACACATGCGCTCAAGCAGGACGATGAAAGTCCATACACGGAAAAAGAAAATGTAGCCAGGATTGTAATTAATATAATTATTTATTGTTAAAGAGATGGTATAGGGAGTAAATCTTTTATTTGTTTAGAGAAAAGGAACAGCAAAGGACATTTAATTTGTTAATAGTCTTTGTGTGGGAAAACGGAAGAAGTACATTTACATATTTCTTTATTCAATTCATTGTGCTAATTTTGAACAAGTTAATAGAAACGTAGAGTAAGCAACAGTGGGAATTCCAGAGCAAAGTTATTGCTTGGTTTTTCCTAGAATATTTTGTATAATATTTTTATAAATAAACAAAATTGCCTCATGAAATAATTATTAATAATAATTATTTGAGTAACTTATTACTTTAGTAAATTATCAAGTTAACCAAGTATTTTTATTCTCTTGTATCGAAACCCATCTCGCTCCGTGTAGGAAAACTGGCATTCTCGCTGCAATTTCGTGCCTGCCATGTCACCGTTCATATGGCTGGACGATCCGGGAGTATCCCCGCATTTGTTGCTACTATTTGATTATATATGTAGCCATATCATGCTTTTCCAACCCCCTCTACCCCTTAGGTCCCCCCCTTAGAAAGCGATAGAGAGTGTAACAGAGAGGCAGGGAAAGAGACAAGCGCGTCAAATGCAGTTTATGCCCCGGCCATAAATCAAAATTTTTGGTTTTCTGCTGTCAGGCGATGGCATAGCTTGGGCATCTGCAATGGCCAACATCCAGGAGTAGCAGTAGCTAGGAGCCAGGAGCCAGTAGCTAGGATCCTAGCGCCCCCACACCTGCCACACCCCCTGGAGCTATAGCCAAAAACATAGTGCACATTTTGCACACTGCAGACCAGAACTGAACTGAACAGAACAGAACAGAACAGTGCAAACTGTGTGCACGGTTTCTGCCTTTTTGCGTAACTCGTTTATTTTCGTGGTCATAATTTGCCGATGCCCGGCATTCCTCCACGGTTTCAGGGGCTGCCGCCATTCCATGGCCAGCTTTGCCGCAGCTTGCAGCTCTCCTAAAATATTGGTTTAGATTGTGTCAAACAAATTGAATTTGCGATTTTATGATGAATCCAAACGATAGCCCAAGGGCCAACCAAGGGAGTTTTAGAGGAATTTTAGAAGTTTTGTTGGGGCATAATTAGTTTGGCGACTTATGTGAATAATTATTGAGGCGATGAAGAGATCGGGGGATTTCGATAAATAGCCAGAGGATAATGAGTGTTAATTGTAGTTGATTTAAAGGTTGGATACTTGGATAATTGCTCTTGATGGATTTCTAGGCATGATTTCATAGATTTTGATTAGTAAAATTGTATTTCTTATTCATTATTTCAATCTTCTTCTTTTCCCCCTTCAAGAACACATTCTTTTACTGTCCCTTCTCCTCCAATTCAACTTAACCCCTTCGGTGACTTGACTTGGTGTGTGGACACCATAACCATCATCTTCTATATCTTACTCGCAACTCCAGTTATTATTATCTCCTTGCTGCTGCTGCTGCTGCTGTGTGCTTTGTTTGCCATCGTCACATTCGCTTGGCTTCCATCTCGTCAGATGGTTATGGCAGCTTAAGTCTAATGGTCAGGGCGTTGTGGCGACTCCAATTTTCCCTCCACACACATTCGATACTCGCCTCATTTGCTGGGATTTCCCAAACTCATCATCGGTTGGTGGGAAAAATCAGTGGCGTTACTTTCAGGAACCTTTTTTCCACCTGCAGCTTTCTCCTCAGATCTGCACGTAATGCTAAAGCGAATTCGGCTTCAGGCCTGTCTGAGCTTTTATTTAAGCATAAATTCCCGCACAATGCACTAGACGAACATTTTCCACATGAATTGTAAATGGTTTTCGAGTCGGACCGTATGGCGAATGGGATTTTCCAGAGGCTGGCTTCCATGCTTTCTCTCGGCTTTCAATACTTTTTTATCGGCTGCCATCGATCTTGGATCTTTGCGTTTGACAGATCGAAATTAGAAATCGCCGCTTTATAGCTGCTGTTTGCCGTTTGCCGTTTGCCGTTGTCGTTGCCGCAGCTAATTGAATGTGGCAAGTTAACAAAGTGCAGAATACAAAGTCGCAGGCTCCCAGGTCCTTCGAATGCCACTTGGCTAAGTGCAAAAATTGTATCGCGCTTTGTTGTGAGCCAGCCGTGCAACCAATTTGCCAGCAAACAGCCATTTCCGGTCGCTTATCGCTTATCGCGTGTATTGGAAAATCAACTTGCAAAAGGCAGGGGAAAATTCAAAAGTCCTCCCTTCCCCAAAAAAAGTGATTCCTCAGCGCTTTTCCGTTGGCCTTTTCATATGCAAAGGAGCTGGCAGCCGAGCACTTGACTCTGGGACCGGAGCGTGCCGAAATATTGCCCGTTTAGCGGTTTATTTTAATGGCAACAAATTTATGTCAGGTGGCAGGAGAGAAGGCGGGACGGGACATACAAGCTCTGTGTATGTTTTGTGCCACTTGAACGCTGTTTACAAATTTGATTTTCGTGTTTGATTTGATGGCTGGGCTGGCAGGCAGTGGTGTTCCGCGAGGGTGTAGGCTGAGGGGCTGCTCCGCGTGTCTGCGAAATGGAAAGCCCCGAAATGGCAGCCCATGTCTGGCAGCGACTATTTATAGTCTGACCCCGACTAAATGAAACTGTAAATTAGAGAGCCAGGAGACAAAGCCGGCGCATAATAATAACTGCAGCACCGCCAAGGCAGCGCAAAGCCAAACCGAACGAAATGGGATAGCGAAAAAGTACAAGGAATCAAAAAAGAAAAAAAAGGGAAAAGAAACACGAAATCCTGGAGGGGAAATCCTCGAGAATGAACACTGGAATGAACACCAGCCGAGCGCCCGAACGCACTTCGGGTGACATCCGAGGGAGCCACACGAAGGGCCCGGCACGAGCACATCACGCACACGAAGCGTTGTCCGAGGCGAAAACGAGTGCGTGGAAAAGCTTGAGGGGAGCTTTTTGGGACACGACCTCTCGGGCAGTGCGTGCGCAGGCGGCGACGCCGACGGCAGCAGCACAGCATCCGCTCCCCATTCGGGTGCGAGCGAGAGACGGACAGCGCTGCCAGCTTATCTCTCCGCATCTGCCGCTCCGCTCCGCTGTGCTCTGCTCTGCTCTGCTCGGCTCTGCTCGCCGCCTTCGCCTTCGCGTCCTGCCGTGCGTCTTGCGCTTCTTTTCTTTTTGCATATCCCCACCCGGAAAATTCATCCGGCTGGGCGGCTGGCGGTATAAAAACGCCCGCAACGCATTTCGTTGCTCACAAGTTGAAACCGTTGCGTCCTGTGTGTGTCCTTTTATCCCAGCAGCAGCAGAAGTCCGCTGCAGTGGCAGCTATTTCACAGAAAAATATATTCCACCAGCCGGCGAGGGACAACCAGCGACAAACTTAACAACAAAAAAACAAAAGTGTTGAAGAAAAGTGTGAAAAACTCTAACCAAGACAAGTCAAGTCAAGCCAAAGCCAAAGCCCAGACAAGACTTATTCCTAAGACGTGACGGTGACACTAGGGCCGGCGCCACCTAGCGACAGCTAGCAGGAACTATTCTATTTATTGGCAGGATGTCCAAAAAATTAATTCAAAGTCGGCCATTTAATGAGTGCACCGCTCTCTCTCTTTCTCTCTGTCAAAAGTAATTTGCATAATTTGTGGACCGTGTCGACTGGTTTTTCTCGCCATTGTTTTCTCGCAATTGTTTAATGCATTATTTATGCAACACCTTCAACACTAGCCATTACACTGGCAATTACGAACAAAAAATAACGAACACCGACACGGGACTGACCTTGCAATTAACGTACACAATGGCGCTTATAAATGCGAACACGAACATTAGCAAAATGTACTTTTGCTGAAAATAATTAAAGTGACATTTGACTGGCTTGGTTGGTTGGTTGGTTAATTACAACAAAGGACAACAGAGAGTTTAACAACAACATAAAAAAAAAGAACAGAAAAAGTAACACCAGCGGAAGCAAAACACAATGAAATCCAATTGGAAATCATTCAATCATTAAAATGCAAATTTTCTGCTGCGTATCCTTCTCTCGCTGCTGGTAAGTACATAAATTTGTGTTTAAATTCATTAATGCCCCCTTTGACCCGGCATTAATTGAGCATTTTAATGGCGAAATTACATCGCCTAAACTGGCGCATTAATTAAAATGTAGTCAGCTCATCCGTTAAAACCCGCCCACAATTCGCAGTCCTTGCGTAATTTATATACTTTTGTTTCATTGATTACTTTCAGCGGTCCGCTTATTACTTTCCAGTAGACCCCTGCGAAAAAAATGCATAGTTTTACGCAAATATTTATATGCAAAGCCCCCCAACACTTTACATTATTAAAATGTGCAGGCACCTGCTCTCAGCTTTTGCCATTTTTTTCCGCCACAAACAATTTTATTTTTACATTTTTTATTAAAGCGCTGCGAACAATATTTTTAGAAGAGATTTAAAATAGAGTTTGATGACATAGATAAATGCATTTGAAAATATTTAATATTCATTTGCATATATGCATATTTGGTTTGGTTTTTAATTAATAAATTAATTGCTTAGCTGGCTATAAAATAACATTGAAAAAAATGCCACACTAACAAATAACCCTACAATAGATGTACATTATAATGAAATAATGCCTACGCTTAAATATAATAATTACTAATGGAAGATGAACCCCACATTGCCCAGCTTAATGATATATCTGACAGTTGTTGAATGCCCCAACTTTATTCTTTTAATCCCTGCCGTATTTTTTGCATTAACTTGCAACGGTCACTATCAATTAAGTGCATATATTTATACCGATAAATAATTGCAACAATATAATGCGCAATTACACGGGCGGTAAATGCAAATAAAATGTCAATCAAATGAGCATGCAATTTAAATGAATCTTTCGTTCGTTATGCGAATATGTGAATTATTTATGGCTATTTTCCATACTTTTGTTAACCGAAAGGCGATTATTAAATGAGGTGAAGAGTAAGTAAGGAGGAGTATCTTGCCCCGAGGCGTCCATTAATACCAAGAGAGAGAGGGAGGAAAACTACTGCACTTTAAATTCCAATTAAAAGGAAAATGTGAATAATTGCAAAAAGTGCTTAGTAATGCAGCGCATGTGTGTGTGTTTGTTGGCTGCTGGAAAAAGGGCGTGCAAAGGGAGCCTGGCTAAGCCTGAGGTTTAAGGCAGCAAAAAGCCTTGTTTCAGCTTGGCTTAATTGCATTTTAGTTGCCAAGCTGCCGTTGGTGCTGCTGCTGCACACACCAACGCCCACACAACAACGGCAACAAGAACTTCCACACACTTAAGCACACACCCAATGCCTGCACACCCACAGACACAGACAGCATAAGCCCGAACGCGCGCTGTTGATTTTGCGCCTCAGCCTCGGCTTCAGCTTCAGCATTTCCCATTCCCCTTGCCATTCCCACTCCCTTTCCCGTTACCATTCCGCTGACATTTTCACATTTTCAGTTATTTTCCGATTTCCCAGCCTGGCTTCCGTCGCAGCAGCAACATGTTTGCCAGCTAAATGTGTTACTGTGTTTGCCTCAAATCAGCTTCCGTCATATGCCAAGCGGCAAAAATAAACATAGAAAGCGGGCGAGGACGAGGCAGAGAGAGAGAGAGCCAGTAGAAGAAAAGGCATGGAAAAAATACTCGTACATGCAGCGGAAAAACCCGCAGCGGCAGGACTAAGGACTCAGCGACCAAGGACCCTCGCTCGCTCGTCTGCTCGTTAAAGTTGTGCGCCCTGCGTCCTGCATCCTGCGATAAAGTGCAAATTTTGTTAATTATTCGTGCGTTCGTGCGCTTCGCCCCCCTTGCCCCCTCCTTGCTTTCAAATGTTTTCCCAGTGGGGGGAAAACTTTTTCTACTTCTCCCCTCATACTCCCCACGTAATTGCCACAATTTCTGCTAGGTCCTAGATTTTTTCCCCTATTTTTCTTTCTATTTTTCTATTCTCTTTTTTGGTTTTGTGCCCAAGCCCCAGCCGCGTTTAATGATAAAAAATCGGGCATCTTCTGTAATTAGACGCTATGTACACTTGCCACTCCGTTTTGTCCTATTTGGCCAGGGACTTGCATATGTTAACGCCGGCGACACCTGCTGACCAAGGTAAACTCGTGATATTTGCACGGGATTTGCAGGGATTTTCGGTCCACACACACGAGAGTGTGAGTGTGCGCCTTCCAAGGGGAGAGAGAGAGAGGAAGGTGTAAAAGGTGGACTTGAGCTCGCTGAGACCCAATGTCCGTTGAGATTTTGCGCTTCGCACGCATTCATGGCCAACAATTGCACACGGCTGGCTTAAATTATGCAGCCAAGTGCGGAAAATATTAACTCAAGGGGCACCTGGTGCCTGTCAAACAAAACCGCACACACAGCGTGAGTTTCTGTGGCGGCCACCACGGCGTATACGTAATATGCACATGCTGCAGTCTGTGCGCTGTGGCAAACGACTTTTCATAGTTGCTGCTTCTGATACAGCAAGTTTCGGTTTAAATTTGATAGTTTTCAAGGTCTGAAAACCCGGATTATATCTTAATTAAGCATATAAATCGTTGGCGAGTCTCTCGTATATGTATAGTAATTTTCCTAATCGAATGCCATTGCAGATTGGCAGCCGCTCTCAGTCCTCACTTGAGATAGAACTAATTTTCGCCTTGTGAACCAGTATATTTGTATATGTAAGCGAGTCCTTGGCCTCAAGAGTCCTGTTTAAATTGCATTTCTCGGTTGCTTATGTTATTCGTACTCGACAGACATGATAGATATTCCATTTTTGACTGCAAGCCGTCGTATCGTTCGTCAAGTCCTTCAGCTTAGAAGCTTTCCCGCGTCGAGTGTGTGTGTGAGTGTTCAGTATTTATGAAAGGAAAATTGCTGTGGCACTTTGAAGCGGAATATATATTTGAATTTCCTTCAAAAAGGGACGAACTTGTGATCTCATTAGCAGATAATTTGCAATGCGTTTGAAATCATTTCCCACACCTGCAACCTGCAACCTGCAAGCACTCTATTATTCCAATCAAAAAATTGTGTTCAGCTGGGAATTTTCTGGGTGCCCCAAGAGCAACTATGAAATGGAACTAAAAATGTGTGCAAAATAGAGTGAAAAAGCCAAAGCTCAGGATGGTAAAAGCGGGAAGCAGGAGCATAGCAAGTCTGCGGAGCTGGCAATAATAGAGTTGAGCTTACTGCTCGCTGCTCAAGTGCAATGGCAATTGTTGTTGGCTTAACTGGGAGCGTGTATACAGTGCTGCGGATAAGTATCCTGCCAAGGGCCGGCGGTGGTGCACTCAGTTTCGTAAGCAACTGTAAGGGAACTGTGGAGTAATCCACGCTCGCTCATTTTCACAATTAGAGGGGATCCGGGGACGGTGCGGCTGCTTTAAGCACAAATTTCCAGCTGTCCAAGTCCGATGGGCCTTTGTTTTTCTTCTGACGAAAAGGAAGAATTTTCTCCAGAAAAAAATGCGACGCTTTTTGTGTGTGCTTTTTTGTTTCTTGTTATATATATTTTTTTTTATATAATTTTGTTGTTGTTGTGTTTTCTTTATTTTGGACTGCTCTTGACGTCGTCGTCGTCGTCGTCATGGTCGTCCTTGTTGAGTGCAAGTCCTCGACGGAGTCGCCATCTCCATGGCATGCTTGGAATTTGCTTTGCTTTATGCTCTCCCTCCCTTTTACGGCATGGGGTTTTTTTTTTTTTTTTTGGCGGTGTAAGTGCACCTTATTTCTTTCATTTTTGCATTATAAAAGGTAGGAATTAATGCACAGTCGAGTGGGAGGGAACGTCCAGAGGAGTCCTCGTCCCCGTCCTCAAGTTTGCTGAAAGTGTTGGGAACTGTTTCGTGGTTTCTTCTTGTTTTATGATTAAAGTTTGTAGTGGGCGAGCGAGCGCGAGCTCGAGCTCGAGCCCTCAAAAGGACGAAGGAGAAGGAAGACCTTAAATATGAATAATATAAATTATAAGATGAATTTTTAGCAAGTCGTGCCTGGCGTGCCAAGAAATATCCTTCTTATCTTGTCTACTAAACTTTCTTCTTCCTGAGATATTCATTTCACGTAAAGCCACTTGCCATTTATTTTCCGCACATATTTCCTTGGGTGATTTTCAAGCAATTTTCCAGCTTTGTTTTACAGTCTAATTTGTGGCGTTTATATATATATATATATATGAATATATATACAAATCCCAATTTATATCCACAACGAAAACAAGAAGCAACCAGGCTCCGGCATCAACATATTGCTTATCTATTAAAGCAATCCCAAATCGCTCAACTTTGCATAATGCAATTCGCCCAAAAACTAGATAAACACATGCATATATATACGTATTTTGTGCTTTCTGTCTTCAGTTATCCTTAAGGCCTTTCTCTGACTTTCCGCCCTGCGAATCCTGCTGCCTGCACTGTAGCTGCCGGCTTTTCAAAGTTTTCCCAGCCATTGCATGTCATTTGCATAGTTTTCATTGCCCAAAGTCCTCGCCTTCGTCCTCGTCCTCGTCCTGCCACTGCCATTGCCGTTGCTGTAACGAGCTGTCAACAATCTTTTAGTTTGGGCCATCGGCAATGTATTTGCCAGTTTTTCAATTGAATTGTCGAACGAGTCTCGTTGATATCACAGGCTTTCCACTTGGCTTCCTCCCTCAGCTACCACTTCGCCGCCTCCCGTTCGTCCTGGCAAACATGCAAAAATATTAACTTAATTTATGAGACGGCCCGGCCTGTGTTAATGTTGCAAATCGGCCGACAAATTGCTCGCCATTGGCCGGTTGATTTATGGCAACTGGGTCGCTGAGCAGGCTCACACTCTGCTCGATTCGGAGAATGCAACTAAATGTGCAACCTACTTTCCAATTATCCAGCTGCAGTGGCTCCCCGCTTCAAGGACCAACCGCAGCAGCAGCAACAACAACGCCTGTGTGAGACCGGGTTAACAAAGCCTGGCTGAGTGCATTTTAGCTGAATTACGGCTCTTTCTTGAGAGCGCACAAAAAGACAGGTGGGCTTGGGAGGGAGGGAGGTAGGTAGGTGTATTCTGTGCCAGGATGCACTCACCTGCATGTGCGGCGAAGGATGCAGGACGTGAAGTGGGTGAAGGCCTCGGCACACGCCCAAAGGCGAGTAAATGGCCTTTTGTGCTCATTGTCTGAGGCTCCTGCTCAGACTCCTGTTCCTATTCCCATTCCTGCTGCTGCAGCCATTATATGCCGAAATAGGGCCACTCAATGCCAGCATAAGATCTGGCCAAGCAGCCCCCGAGTTTCATTTGCAACACCTGCAAATGCAATTTTCATAATTCACTCCAATTTACTAGACTTTTCTGCTAATTAGTCGTAAGAGAGAGAGAGAGAGAGAGTAAGAGCGAGTGCTATGCAAAAACTTGGGCTAATTGCTAAATAAGCAGAGTCTCATTAAATTAGAGAGTATTGGGCTTGGGAAAATCGCCTCGAGGCGGAAATCTGGGCAGGCAACATCCGTTTCCGTTTCCGTTGCCGCTGTAGCTGTAGCTCCGTTCCCTTTCCCTTCCTGTGAAATATTAACCCACTAATGCCGAGTGCCCCGCTCTATGCCATGATTCACGCGGTGTCACGTTAACCCATTAAGCACAGCGCCATAGATACAGTTGTTCATTGTTGCCGGTGTCCTTGTTTTGCGGTCTAAATGCACAAAAAGCTTAGCATAAATGAGCAGCGCTCCCTTCCGCTGCTGTAGCTGCTGCTCCTGCGACTGTTCCTGCTCCTGTTCCTGCGACTGTTGTTATCCTTGTTGTTGTTGATCCGTGTCCGGTAACAAAGCTCATTAGCAAAAGGCAGCCAAACTGGCGAAAATGTTAGCGAGTGCAGCAGCGTTATTCAGCGGAAACTGTGGCCGCCATTCACCAGAGCAGCAGCAGCTCCCCAGAATCCCAACAAATAAAAAGCGAAACATTTTGCAAATATTAAATCAGTCGCGAGAGAGAGAGAGAGACCTGCGGGATTTCTGCAAGCACTAATTAACTTGGTGATTTAGGGGAATGACTGTAAATAAATAAGAGTTGTGGGTGTGTTTAGTACTTTAGATTGGGGGAGAAGTTTAACCAATTTATAAAGTAATTGAAGATTTTACAATTTAAATAGCAAAAAATTAAAAAAAAAGGCTAAGCTTTAATAACATTTCATTTGATAATTGCTTCAATTTGTTTTATTTAATAATTTCTATTTGATTTTAAAGCCCATCTTACCTTTTATGTTATATTTCTAGAATTCTCAATGTAAAATCCTTTCTTTTGTGCAAAATAAATGCCATTTGCCTTCGTTTGATTGACAAATGTTGAAAGGTTTTCTCGCATTCCTTGCATAATCTTTACTTTTAAAGTTTCCTCCCCTCTGCCCACATCTTTCCACAAATTTCTCTTGATTTCCTTTTAATTCTTTGGACAAATAATAACAAAACGAATCCAAAGATAAAGTTCAGATACTGCTGTTGGCCGGGGCCGGGGTAACTTTTCCGGATTGGTGCTGTTTGTCTTTGGGCGTATTCCGGGACCGAGTCGAGTACCTGCTCGGCGAACTGGAGCAGAGCCGAGCTGTGGGCAAAGTTGGTGAGCCGGGGCGCAAAAGTGTCTTAACAATTGCTCGGGCATCTATAAACATAATTAAAGAAACTCTGGCAAATTAATTCAAGTTGAGAATTTAACAATTTATCCAAGAAGTGGGTGTGGGTGTGGAGTGGGCGCAAAAGTTTACCCATCCTGCCCAAGCCTGCCGTCCTGCCAAACAATAAACAATCAAGTTGAATTCAATGGCGGACTGGCAGCAACTTTTTAATCAACTTGGAAGATGCAAATTCTGGATAGTTTCTTTCGCTCAGCACCGAGCTATATGGCCGGCGTCTAATTGGCCGGCGTTAATAATGTGTGCTTGTTACCGACTCTTAAATTGCCGAGCAGCTGACGCCAGTGATTCAATTTGTCAGCTGCTTGTCGGACGGATGTCCTCCGGGAAGGGGGCGGGGGTGGGCCAAGGATAAGGATAAGGATGTCCTCGAATGATGTGACTTTTAGTGCCTGAGCTTAATTAAAAACCCTGTTGGAGTAATCGCCGGCGTCTTGTCTTCATCGCCAAGACTCCTTGCCTTAGCTCCCCGGTTAGTTACAAAGTTCGATCTTTGCGCGTCTGTCTGCTCTGCGGTCGTTTGCCCCAAAGTGCAAAGCGTTGTCCTGTGCTGGGAAAAATCCAGCAAAGGACGCGACACATGGCTTCTGCCACACGCCACACGCCACCCCTTTCCCCGCCAGACTTGTGCCACCTCCTAATTGAGTTGTACAAGGCTACTACTAATTGCATTCGATGCCTGCCGCTCGGCGTTGATATAATTAAATTTTATTGGCATCAGACCAGAGAGTCGGAGCCGTGGCTTAAGGTGTTTTCCGGTCAGATTTATCGTTGTACAATTTAATTAAAATTTAATCGCGGTGGCGTGGCAGAACTGCCGCCGCCTTACCTGTCAAGTTCAAGTTATGGGCATTGACATTTTTAAGTTTAAACTCAACACTAGCAAACGGGAGGCACAAAAAAATAGTTAATGGTTTTGATTTGGGAACGGGACACCCACAGACACCACACACACACACACACACACACACACTTTTACACGAGCCCAGAAGGACACATACTAAGACGAAACACACACTCATCACACAGCATCCCAGATGCCCGGCCAGGACGAAGACTTGGCGGAAACGGAGGACCTGTGCGCCTTCTGCCTGGGCCGCATCCAGGACCCAGAGAGGCTGCACTGCAACCATGCCTTCTGCAAGTCCTGCCTGGGGACCTACCTGGAGGCCCGCAGCTGGGTGGCCGAGCGTTGTCCCATCTGTCGGCGCAGCCTAAGCAAGTTGCGGGACAAGCAGAGTAACGAAGTAAGTGAATTTTGGGCTACTGAACAGGCTCTCAACATTATCCCGTGATCTCCCTTTAAGGACTGGCGCCTATTTGGCTTTATGACGTTTGCCATGATGGCGCTGAGTCTGGGGCCCTTTTACCTGCTGCTGATCTACTGGTGAGGCAGCAGCAGCAGCAGCAACTGATTTGGCAAAGAAAGAACCAAGATGTAAATTTGTACTTAGATAGACTCACAAGAGAGCTCTCAACAGAGTTGTGTATATGCAAACTTGCCAGTGGATTTTAATTAAACCCGAAAGCCATAAAATGGCAAGTGGAATTCGCTTTGTTCTGCTCTGGCTCTGGGTCTGGGTCTGGTTCTAGGTCCTTTGTCCACCTTAATGAGTTTTCAGCCACTGGAGATAGATAAGGATGTTCTTAGTCGTTGTCTGAATAGAAAAGAAAGCCAACTTGCAGTGCTCATACGACCTGTGGTGGTCCCTGACCTTACCCATTGTCGTTTCGCGTTTTAATTCAATTTTATGCGCCAATAAACTGCTCTTGGGTGCCAGCATAAAAAAGTGCCACGCATGCATGCATGCAGCTGCAGTGAAAGCAAATAAATCTAAGCTGAGTCAGGCCATCGGCAACTATGTATGCTATATCCCAATATATCCCAATATATCCCAATATCCATGCACGGCCCTTATTTATGTTTATTTTAGCAGCTGTAAATCAAAATGTTTTGGCCACAAAAAACGCATATAATTTACAAATATTTTGCCACTTAAAAATGACCAACAAGTAAATATTGGAAAATGCTGAATATTAAATGTTGATTGGACAAACAAAGATGGATCAGGGCATACCCTGTGGGGGATTACGGCTAACTAACATGTTATGTTAATTTTGCATTTTATTTATAGTTTAAAAAGTAGTTTAGACTTTATTTAAAATAGGATTACACAGGACTAAACCCTAGTAAATGCTCTTGTCTCTCTCTCTCCCTAACAGCAGTAAATATTATTTTTAGGGGGATTTCAGCCTTCCTTGTCCAGGGTACAATTGTGTTTTAGTGAAGCCCATTGATACGCGCATTGGATTTCGGCCATGTTTGCGCCACAGTTTGTTCACTTTGGCCATAATAGCTCACACATACGGCGATGGCAGCCGGAAAAACAAATATGGCTAGGCGTTCGCTCGACCATTTTGTATTTTTCAGTTATTTGCGCCGCGAAAACGCTCCGGAATTTCGGTCCATGCAGCGCCCACCTGAGCATGTGGCCAAATATTCCGCCGTAAACTAATATGCCGCTGCTGGCCGAGATATGGAGGATAACCACCGCCGAGCAATGGCATTCCAGGTTTCGCGGTGGAATTGGAAACGGCATTGGAGGGGGCCTAATCCTCGACCGGCTTTGGGCATCAGCCATGGTCGAGTTCCATTTGCCGCTCGCTGTCACATCCGTTCGCACAGGATATGAAATGGCTGCCGCTGCCGCTGCTGCTGCTGCTCATAGTGTTTCCCGGTCTTTGGTCATATTTTTTCTCTTTTGTTTTTCCCCTCGCTTTATTTGCCCGATTTGTGGGCCAATCCACACTCGATTTTTCGTCGATTTTTTCCGCTTTTTGCCTGGCACTCACTCGGCTGCTGCAGTGTTGGTTGTTTGGCTTTTGTCAGCTGGCAGGCAAATTGAAATGTTTGCCTCGGGCATCGGTTTTCCACCAAAGCCCCTACGCCGTGTCATCCCACGCTGCTGCTCCCCCCACCCGCCTTTGTTTGTTGATCTTTGACACTAGGCTGTAATTGAAAGTTTTGTGTGGACATTTGAGGAGACAAAGCCAATCGATAGGGTTTTAGAACCCTGCAAACGAAAACTGGTTCAGCAGAGCCAGCTGAAAATTGAATTTCGACTTGCTTTACGCTCTGGATTCTGTACTCTCAATTAGTTTCGTCGACGTAAACGTAAACGTGAACGTGGGCGGGCTTAATTAATTTTTACATGTCCCGGGATGACCCCAAACCTTGGCCACGGCACCAGGGCACCGCCCACAGGGCCCCGCCTCCTTTTGTAAAGTCCACCTGTCCTCATTTGTAACGCCCATTTCGTTGCTGGCAAGCAAGCGGCTTTATCGCTTTCCCCCTTCCGCGTGGCGCGACCACAATTTCATCGATAGCAAACACAGACGACGGCGGTGGCGGGGCTTTTCCAACCGCTTTTCCGACCGCTGCCACTGCGCCCCCCAAAACGTTGGCTCATTGCCAATGCATTGTGCGCCGATTATTTTGCCGTTTATTTTGCTCTCGCCTGGCGATTTTCCTTCTCCATACCGAGTAGTCATAGGGAAGAGGGGTATATATCTCCCGATTCTGTAAAGTTTTTATTAATATTGTTATTGTTATGTCTAATTTAAACATCATTAAATACTGTTTAATAATTTTAAAAGTGCTTCTTTCTTTGTAAAATAAATCAGCAGTCAAAGAACTCTAACTAACGGGTATCTCAGGTTCCTGACTCATTGACTTTAGCTTTTCTCCCATTTTTTTGTTCTTTCTCTCGCTGACTCTGTTTTCCCGGGGCCTGGTGGGGTTTTCATATTAAATTTTTGTCACTCTGCCATGTCTATCTTCGGCTTCGGTGCTCTCCAAATTGGCTGCTTTTCAACAAAGATGCAACATCTGTTGCCATGAAGCTGCTTTCCAGCGCTGCCGCTCGTCCTACAGCTCCTGCTGCTCGTCCTGCTATCGCTTTGCATATCCTTTTTGGCTCTGGTGCAAATTGCAGTGTTGGCCCGGCAAAAGGAGCTCATGTCCCGTCCCGATGTTTCTCCGGCTGTTTCTCTCGCCGCAGAAACCCAAAATACTATTCATTATGTCACCGGAGGACGAGGAATGGGTTTTGGGAATGCAATGGGGATCCGGGATTGCCATTTGCATGTCCTGTTTCGTTTCATTAAATGCTTGCCTTGCCCTGCCTTGCCTTGCCTTGCCGCATGCAATTACCAATTTATTTTGCCGGAGTGCACTTCTGGCTTGTCTCGGCTTTTTATGGTCGCAGCCTGGGCTGTGATAAGGCATAACCCCCGCAGCTTAGCGAGTGGCTCACATGCTCGAATTGTGCCAAATTAGCTTGGTTTTGATTTTTTTTATTGTTTTGATATTTATTTTGGGAGTTTCTTTGGCTTTGGTGTATACGAATTGGGTGGTGAATGGAGTTGTGGGAGTTAATTTTTTAGGGCCAAGTTGTATGTGATTGGTTTTAAATGGATTTCGGTTATTTAGAGACTTTAATGGTTAATAATTATTTTAAAAGGGAAATATTTATTTAAGAAATATGATTTAAATTATATAAAAAAGTTTAAATGGCATAGATTTGTAGAAGAAAGTCATCTTAACTTCAATTTATGGGTAAGGAGTCGTATAATGTCCTTGATTACTCATAGATATTAAAAGAGCTAAAAGATTTGTTTGCCTGAAAGAACTTTTACTTCTGTTCCTAAA
>JAEIIH010030617.1:0-13128 GCA_018904745.1 Drosophila orosa
TAAAACTTTAAAGTAATGAAAGTTGGCATAATGTTCTTCAATTTTAAACTGCAAGGGTATTCAAACTTCGGTCTTCCGAAGTTAGCTTCCTTTCTTGTTTTACTCTATAATATATATAAAATAATCCCTAAATTCCGTTCCTATAAAGTACATATAATCTTGATTAGCATCAACAGTAGATTCGACCGATCCTTGCCAGCCTATCCAGGTGAGTCTGCCCATTTGTCCATTTGTCCGTTTGTCCGTTTGTTCATTTCTTCATATGTTTTAATGTTCATTTGTTCAATTGTTCATTTGTTCATTTGTTCATTTGTTAATTTGTTAATTTGTTCATTTGTTCATTTGTTTAATTTTTCATTTGTTCATTTGTTCATTTGCTCATTTGTTCATTTGTTAATTTGCCCGTTGTCTGTTTGTCCTTTTGCCCGTTTCGCATTTTGTTCATTTGTTCTTATTTTCATTTGTTTATTTGTTCTTATTTTCATTTGTTCATTTGTCCGTTCGTCTGTTTGCTTATGTGTTCATGTCCGTTTGTTCACTTGTCCGTTTGTTTGTTTTGGAGCTATTTAAATAAAATATTGCAAATAGTCTTATTTCAATTCAAATCAGTATATACATCGGAACGGACTAGAACAGTATCATAAGACTGTCAATTTATATGATAACCTAGGAAAATCAGCAAAAGTTCTATGTATTTAAAGGTAAATATTTTAAGTTATTTTCTATTTTCGATTTTTAATGATTTAATTGCAAACTGCAAAGGTAAACGAACTTCGGCTTCTGGTAGGAAGTCTTCTTTTTTGTTGAAATTTTCTTCTGTCATAGTAGTTTAATGCTCTTCCTCTACATTTTTATAACTCACAGTTCCTCTTCTTTAAGTAAAAATGTATAAGCTGTTAATGACTCTATTTCCCATATATTTTTCTTGCACATTATTTATTTAACATGCCCCAATTTGTGTCTTTGTTTGTCAAAACAGAAAAAAGGGAAAATCTTCTTAAAAGGTTTCCACCCATCTCAACCCCTCGGAATTCCGATGAAACCCTCTGGAATTAAGCCCTTATTTCCGCTGGCAGGTACAGTAACGTCCAACGATCCTAGCCAAGGTCCCGCCAAGCCGTGGAAAAATCGATAATTACTAATGTAACTAAATACAATTAAAAGCAGAACCAACGAAAAAAAAGAAGAGAATTACACATATACACATAGAATGGAGGAAAATCGCGGGTTTTTCATGCAGAGACAAATGAGCGGAAGGAAAGCGGCGGCAGGCGGCAGGCAGCAGTGAAAAATAGAAGCGGACGGGAAAAAAATCGGGGAAAAAATGCGCTTACTTACAGCCCAGTTGGCAAATGGGCAACCCAGGATGCTGCTGCCCCCAGACCCACTTTCCCATTTGCCGGCTTTTCCTGTTTTCCCGCCGACCATCAAAGACAATGGCAGCGCCCATTCAAGGGTTTAAAATTTCACCATTTGCATTTTTTCCCTTGGAAGTCCAGGCCCAAATCCCTCCCTTTTCCCTCCCACTTTGCTGCTCAGTAATTTCATTTCATTTACCATTTTTTTTTTGTTCCTATCCTTATCTTTGTCTTTATTATTATTTTTTTTTAGAGTTTTTTTGTTTTCTTGTTTGCATGCATTTGTCATTGATGTTGAAGAAAATTCATTTTGGGGAGTCGAATTCGCAGCTTGATTAAATGTCCATTGAAGACGAATGAATTTTTTTACTTGGCCGCCGCCTCCGCTGCGCAAATTACAAGGCATCGGCATCAATATTGTGTAACTGAAACTGAAGTACATGTCACAATTTGTCTTTTTATCGGGAAATGCGACCCCGCCCTCGCACTCCACCATGCCGCCCATGCCATCCAAGGGTTGGAAGTTTCTTCATCGAAGAGCGCCGCAAAATAATTGCATGCAAATGAGCCACTGACGTGCCGCATGAAAATCTACATAATCCGAACGATAAAGGTGCGGGGGACGGGACAAGGCTGCTGAGAAGGGTACTACTACTACTACCACTACTACTTCTTCTGCCGACTGAGAGCAGAGAAATCTCCCATGAATTTGCATTTTAACACGTTTCCGATGAAAACTCTATTCTGTGATGCCCACAACAGAACAACAATGTGGATGAGTTTTGTTTAAAGGCAACAATGTTGCCAATTCCAAATGATTAGGATTAGGAGAGACACACAAGGACTAGAAGTTGCAAGAGTTTGATAGAAATTATATAAACCAAGAGAAATAAAATTCAAGCTTCATTTAAATATTTACTTTAGCTGAGAACAATTTGAGATGATTAAAAAGTAAATGTGCTATAAATTAAAGCAGAAAGTGCGCTTAAAATTCCCAAGTACGACGTCGACACGTAAAATTCTCAAGCACGAATTCGGCGAGACATTGCGACAATGTAAAAGCCAAATAATCAGTAAATAATACTGATAAGACTCATATTGGTGTATTACTCACAAGTGAATTAATAGTATGTATACACGGCTGTGCATATTTTTGGACAAAGGATCTGGGTGGTTGTCTTAAATCATGGTTGGGCGCCAAACTTAATGATCGGAGCCAGACCAAGAATAAATAATTCAATTAATAATCCAGATAGAATATGTAATCAAAGAGAAGCTACTCTCTTGGGGAGCGATTATGTGCCCGAGTGTGGGTTTAGTTTTTGTTTCCCTAGGCGTGTGGTGAAAAAAAGTGAAAATCTGCACAATTAAAAATATAAGTCTAGATGAAATAAACCTATTTAATAAATATCAAAGGCAAATCGTCCCTTAAATATTACTAATTTTAACACAGACGTTTTACATCTTTCCTGAACCCATTTTATAGTAACGTCTCTGTGAATAATCTATTTTTTTACCTAATGTATTTCCTTTCAAAAAAAAAAGTTAATAAATTCACTGAAGCACAAATCAATTTCAATCTTAGGACACCCAGGTTACGCCTTTGGCATTTTAATTTCAGGCCAAACGGCAATACCAAACAGTGAGCACTCACTAACGAATAATGATTTCTGATTGAGAGTCAGTCGGTTGCCAATTTCTACACCAAATCGTTCGATATTTACCTGCAAAGAGAAAAGGAGAAAATTTGCAAATTAGTAAAAATGTATAATTAAGTTTGGTAAACATTTTAAAAAAAGTTTTGGTTTTATCATGGGTGATTTTGCAAAAATAAGAGATTAATAAAGATTTAAAGAATACCACCCGGAGACGCCCGGAGAGGGACTGGCTCTTGGCCCGTGAAGAAGACAACAAGGAAGGGGAAACTTTTCGAAAGCGGAACCAAACCAGTTGCTCCGATGGCTGACTTGCGCTTGATCATCAATAAGAAAACAAAATGGAGTCGGAGTAGGGGCCATCCATCGCAACGTTAACAACTCCAGCTAATTGCCTTGCCAACGATAGATACAAAGATATAAATATATATTTACAACAAAGTAAACAAATTGCCGGCAAATGAGCACAAAATGATTATAGAAAAATATTTGCCGAGAAATTGCTTGCTCGCAACTAAAATTAAATTCCAAATAAACTGATAACTATTAATAAATAAAAAAAAACTAATAAAGAAAACTGTTACGATTTAATAAAGATGTTTAAGGTTTAAACATTTATTTCCCGATTGAAGAAAATATCTAATAAATCGAGGGTACAAACTAATAGACTTTTTATTTATTTGATCAATTTCTAAGCTCTAGAATTTACATATGTATTCTCAATAACTGAATACTAAAAACCTTACAAATTCATCTTCGACTTAAATAACACCCAAGCTAGCACTAGGTTCTAGCTCTAAACTTCAATCTTGTATATTTATTTAGAAACTCGATTCAGAGAAAATCCATTGCAAAAAAAAAGTGATGGAGAGGAAATAAAAGCAAATTGGTGAGCAAGTAAATTACAAAATTGCTGACACACACACAAAGGTGTTAAAAAGAGACGGCAGACCTGATAGTGACCAATCAAAAAAAAAAAAAAAAGAATACAACAAAAAAAAAACAACGCCGAAAAGAAAAGAAAGAGAAACAAATTCGAATATTTGCTAGCTGCAAAAGTTTATTGAACTTTTTTTCGACGTTTCTCGCTGGCTCTCATTATGGCTCCATTATACTCTTATTGTTGTTGTTTTTGCTGCCCGAGACTTGGGTAAGGTGTACGCCAAAGTTATAAAATCGGCAAACAACCAACACAGCAACAGCAACAAAAACAACAACAACCGACGCATATTAATGAGTTTTGCATGCGACGCGACTTTTGGTTTTTTTTTTTAGCGCAATGGTATGTGTGCGCGTGCGGAAGGTATTTTCATAGCCAATTAACGGAGGTAACGAAATATAATAAAAGCTATTGGGAAAACGAACGGGATGAAATATTGCCAATTTTCCAATTTTTTAATAAACATACTTAACTAATTAGAGAGTGTAGAAATGGAGATTTTCATTATACTCGGATTTTATACTACTTTAATGGTCTTTTGACACGGGGATTACCAGAAAACCTTATCGAATAATATGTTTAAGGGTCTGTTTCTAATTTAAATGTTAAAAGCCCCTTCTAAGGAATTAGATTGTCTATTGGGACATGGTGAAAGTTAGGATTAACAAGGATCCGTACTCCCTGTCAAATGTTTTTCGTCTTGGCACACTAACAGCTGTTTTAGCTAGCCTTTAGCGATAAGATAAATAAAAAGAAGACAGACAACCAATTAGCTTTTCGACAAGTTAATCTGGTATTTATATTTTCCGGTCTGTTAGCTAACAGGTACTTTAACAGTGAGTTGAAATTTACCAATTAAAATATGTTACAAAATATAAAGTTTTAATCCTTAAAAAAAAATTAAATTACAAAAGTAACGATAAACCAATGAGATTTGAAGAATAAAATGTTTAAGTCCGAAAACAGAGTAAAAATATTGAAAAATATTGATACTATGGTATTTCCATTAAGTATTAAGAAGATTAAAAAAAAAAAAACCATTAAAAGAGTACGGTAATTTATGAACCTATAGGACACAATGAAGAAACCCACCCTCAAATATTTGAGGTTAAGACCGAAAAAGGAGTAGAAGAATTATGAAGAAAACTAACAAATATTAGAAAAATGTTGAAATTCACCTTTAATCGTAAAAGTAAAATCCAGACAAACCTGCAATAACGCTAACAAATCAAATAAACCACTTTAACGAAAGAACCTATCACAAGGGTTCAACCGTTTGAGGTTAAGTTCGAAAAGAGAGTGAAAAAATCCAGCGAAAGCTAACGGATAAAAGAAAAATCACCAAAACGACCTTCAATCATAAAAATAAAAGTCCGACAAACCTTCAAAAGCGCTATAAAAATCAAATAAAACAAATGCGAGGGGAGAACAAACAGAATAAAGAGGGGGAGAAAATGCAATTTTAGGTTTTAACTCCCCTCATTCACTCGCAAACACACACACTCACTCACGCGCTCAATAAAAAGCGTGAAAATGTATGAATGAACGTCTAGCCAACTCTCTCCCCTGCACTCTCTCCCCTCTCTCACTCAATGTGTGCTTAACGTAAGGCGCGACTTTTGATATTGAAATAAAGTGAAGAATAACGGAAAAGGAGGCGAGCAAAGCAAGAGAAGAGATGGGGGGAAAGGGAAAACAAAACAAAATATAACAAATTGATAGACTCAGAACGAAAGGAGCGTAAAAGCAGAGTAAAGGCTAAATTTCATGAGCAAAACAAAAGAGCAAAGTAACAAAAAATAATCATAAAAATACTTAACACACACACACACACAGCGAGACGAGGGCATAGAAGAAGGCAAATAAAAGAAAACAAACAACAACAAAACAGAAAAAAAAAAGTAAAAGTTGAATTTTTCCAAAGAAACTGCAGACCAAAACAGAGAATTACGCGAAAAATAATAATAATAAAAATACCAAAGCGAAAAGGAGAGACCCAAAGGCAGACACAAAGTAAATAACGTGTGGGAGAGCAGCGTAGAGTAGAGTAAAGTATATATGACAAGACAACGGGACAGCTGAGAAAGAGGGGAGACCAGCGCTGAACAGGATAGGGCGAAAGGGGGGCCAAAGAGGCGAGAAGGTGTGACGCAAGCAGACGCAGCAGCACCAGCACCAGCATTTTTATGGCCCTGTCTACGCGAAAAAAAACGCAAAGAAAAATAGTAACGAGAGAAGCTGGAAAAATATAGAAAAACGTGGCACAATAAGACGTCGTCGTCGCCTCAGACGGAAAAGCGGGCGCAAACGGGAAGTAATAGCAAGTGGCCCCCATCTAAAAAAAAAAAAGGACGAACGAAGGGGATTCCCGGGCTTCAATGATATGTGAACAACCCACAAAGAAGTTGCACAAGTGCCGGCTTACCAAACACACACAGACACACACATACGTGGAGACCCCCACTCAAGAAAAATAGTGGGAGCAGCAGAAAGAGAGGAGTGAGTGCACTACCGCAGAAAGAGATGGGGCTAAGCCTGTTAAGCAGCTGTTAAACGGGCACCACGGCCAGCTGCCACCATATTGCACTTGTAACGTAAATGGAGAGGAAACCAAACTTTACATATCAATTTATTAAGAAATTATATTAAGAAAATTATTAACAAAATCTGTAAATCAATTAAATTGCAACTCTGTTAAACTATTTCAGTTAATTCTGGTATATCTAAGTATATTTTTTTTAATTTGAGTATTTTATCTAGTATAACACTTTTTTTTCTGTGTGCAAACTCCAAGTATCCAAGGTATCTGTGTAGGATAAGCTCAAAAATCAGGTGAAATAACGGCAAACTAAACCGGCAGCAGCCCCAAAAAATAAACGTTTATCGGTGGTCTTTTATGTGGCGCAAAGTATGTGGTATGGGGATATATCTGCACTTGATTCCAAGCCTTGTTAAATGGGCCAGGATTCAGGGATTCGAGAAATCGAACGCACAAAACAGATGCAACAGCTTTAACAGCTGTGCTATAAAGTCCCGTTAAGTAATGGAAAGTTCCCATTGATAAAATACCGTTACTTGATTATGTAAGATAAAGATGCATAACGCAATTGGAAATTTACAACTATTGCAAATATGTATAAGTAATTTAATTATATGAATTATGCACAAGTTTGCTTAAATACCAAGAAATTCTGTTTACAGCTACGTATAACATATTGTAGGAACTATATTTTTCCAAGTTCTATAAGCATAACTATAAAAAAGCTTACAAACATTAGCTTAGCCTAATCTCCAACTCAATTGATTCGACACCTTTTCACACCCATGTCCATTGAACCCCATCACTCTGTAAATAATCCAAATTACTGCTAAAACTGCCCGGCAAACTGTAGCATTATCCAGATACAAATCGGCAAACAACAGCAAACAATAGCTGAACAGCATAATGAGAGAACACAGCACAGTACAGGAAGTGTCGGTCATTTGGTCAGAAACAAGCATATTTATTGGATGGATGGAGTGGATTGGAGTGCAGAGGATTGGAGGGGAACCTTAGCTTGCTTGCAGCTGAAATTGAAAACTTATAAAATCGAATCAAACCGAACCTAAACTGAAATTGAACTCGTACTCATCGAGGGAAAAGGGCAATAAGCGGCCATCTGGGATGGGATGGGATCGGATGGGATGGGAGGAGGATGTCATGGGGTTGCGGATTGGTGGGGATTGCGGATTGAAAATGGGGATTGGGGATTGCGATGTCAGATAGGTTCCACCTTCTGGCTGACTCACACACACACTGACTGGTGGGGCCAAAATACAAATACAAATCGTGAGGCTTAATATGCATGGCTGGATAAATTGCTGGCTGCCCCGAGTCGTCGCCAGCATTGCTGATTGAAGGCAGTCGCAGTCGTCGTCGTCGTCGTCGTCGACTGAACTCTGGAAGGACAGGGAAAGAAAGGGGTGGTCACTGGGAGGCAGGGATTCGGGATTCAAAAGGGGGCCCGGGGCCCGTTATGGAACAACCATGCCAGGGGACAACCAAGGAGAGGAGGTACCACGACGACGACGATGACGACGACGCTGGCAGTCAGTCACTCAGCGAGTCTGCTTGATTGGACTTGGACGGACCTCGAAACGTGCCGATTCCCAGCTTGGATATATGCACACTAGGGTGGTCATTGTGCCGTATTTAAGACAATACTAACACCTTTAAGGCATGAGAGGGAAAACAGGGCTTATAGGATTGTATTATTTAGATACAACATCATGGAAATTGTTTTTAAATTAATTTAATCTAACGAAAATTTATTTAAAATGTTTCCATAGGGTTTTTATGACTCAACCAAAGACCTTATTATAACAAGATGCATAACGCTCATACATTTGAATTGTCATAAGCAAGCAGCATCTTTCCAAGCAAAAGACTTTCGGGTAAACATGGTTTTTTAGGAATTCTAAAAATATAATTTTTAGAAAAACATCACTCATACGGCATGTGGTCTTTAGTTAAAATCTATAAACCAAAGGGATTTTGTCTCAATATAAAGAAACTTAGAAAACTTAGCAGAAATTTCTGACCGCTTTTTAACAATAAAACTATTCCCCCATAATTAAACCATTTCTAAGGGTAGACAACATGTCGTATGCGTAATATACAATTCAACTTTAGGTACTAATTTACATTTCTTAGAATCTTTTTGATGTTTATTTAATATTTGATTCTAAGAAAAAATGTATGATTATTTTAAGGAATCCAAGCTTAGGTACAGGTCCACCCTAATGCAAAAAACACATGTTTATTTGTATGTATGCTTCTGCGGGCCAGGCCAGTGTTTTGTTTGTGGCTTCTCTCGGGCAAAGGTTTCGCCAGCCCTTACGAACACACACACAACTTGCACTCACATTGGCACAACTAACGCACACTCAGTGGAAATACACGGTTAATTTGCCATTTTTATGGTTTCATGCCTCTGGCTTGGACAGTCTAAACAGAAACAGAAACAGAACTACATATAGTCCACACTCACAAGCATATATATACATATACACACAAGTCAGCCTCAAAGAAATTTTCATAAAGCGAACTTAACACAGATTATGTACATATGCATATATAGGAAGACGATATATTCACTCGTACAGTCTGCTGTTTATGCACAAATCAAAAACTTTGCAGAACTTCGAGGAGGAAAAAAAAATTACCCAAAATTTCAATTTCAAAACCCAAAGCCGAACTTCTCCCTTGGGCAGTAAGGGTCGTCGTCGTCGTCGTTGTCTGTCTGTATGTAAAGCTTGGCCAGCAGCAGCAGAAAAAAATAACAAAATTTGGGATGACGAAAGCCAAGCGAAGAAGCAGCAGGCAGGCACACAAAAATCATCATCATTTATGCAGATTTCAAGGCACTGATAGCGACAGTTTTTTCTCTGAGAGTTTTTTGTTAGGGGGAACACAAGCGATATGTCTCCTATCTATGAGTATATACAGGAGTTTGAAAACATACATATGTATGTATGTACATTTATGTATGAAGGAATCTATAAGCCAAGGTCCACACACAGTTTGCCTCAAAGATTTTAAATAGTCTTCAGGCCCACAAAAAAAAACATAGCTTAGAACAGCAATTTTTTTGGTATTAGGGTTTTTTGCTGAATAAACAAAGTAAACCGTAGTAAAGTGAGCTTGAAAATATTTAAAAAAATTTTAAGAACTAAACTTAATTTATTCACAGAAGTAATCGTGAAACAATATGTATATTTATATAGCTTATAATATGATATTTTAAAGAAATATATCCCTTTGATGTTATACATTCTGTTGCAGTCATAAATAAGTTGTAATATTTTTTATAACGACCTCTATAAAACCTCGAAATACTTCCCTTAAAATTTCCCAAACTCTAAACACACTGTCTTCGCACCCTCGCATAATATTTTAAAAATAAATAAAAAACAACAAATAACCGGTCGCTATCACAGCCGCATAAAAAAGTGCCCTTAACTTCCTCTTTTAGCCCCCCAAACCCCTCAGTTACACCTACTAACCTCCCCAACTTCTACGTCCGCCCTTTTTTAAGATTTTTGCAATGCAAATTTGTATTTTTTCGTATATAACAAAACACATGCATAAATACATAAACCTACACAGAAAGAGACATAAAATTTAAAGCTCTCTTTCCACAAAACTTTCTTTCTTTGGTGCTTTTTTGAAAGTAAAATAAAAATAAAAGTGATTGGAAGTTTTTGCGGGACTTGACTGATTTTATAAAGCGATAAGCGGATGGCCAAGCCAATGAAATATACATGTATTTATAGCATATATAGTTCACATAAAAATATATATATATAGAGAAAACAAAGATATGAAGGCGACTTCTTGGGGTCCCCCTGATAAAGTTTTGTTGCTGCCAACTTATTCGCTTATCGTTTTCGCAGAGTTTCTCACAAGATAGAGAGACACAGAGGGAGGGTTTGGGGAACAGCTGCAATTTGAGAAGACCCCAGAGAAACTAACTAAAAAACCGTAGACATTGTTGCTGTGGCATGAGAACGGAACGAAACCAAGCCAAACTAAGCCCAAGAAATAAAATCTAAAGTGCCGGGGAACCCTATAATCGAAATCGATTTCGCAATGTGCCAAAGCAACCCAACAGTGAGATATATACATGTATTTATATATATATATACAGCGACACCTACTGCAAAGAGGCTTTGGCTTTGGCTTTCGGCTGAAATGGCACCGAAAGACGATTTGCCAAATTTGCCAAACTTACAAACAACTGATGGCCATGTCGTGATGGGTATTTCTCTGAAGAAATTCTGTCTCGTCGCTATGCGATGAGTGTGTGTTTGTGTGTTTGCATGTCTTTGTAAGTAAAAAATATGTTAATTGTATTCTTTGACTGTCACCGTGGTATCAAACTGCCAGGCGAGCCAGCAAACGGGGCCCAACAGTTCCCAGTCCCAGCTCCACGCCACTCTACTACTCTCCAAGTCCAATCCGAGTCCCAATCCCAGACACTTTGGTGAATAAAAGGGGAAAAAATACTATAAAATCCGCCAAAATATAAGAAAACCGAAATGGGAATACACTTGTGGAGGGGGAGTATCTTCAAATGTAAAATTTTCGGTTAATGTAAGCCTCTAATTAAAAGGAAATCTAGCCAATATTTATGAATATACTTATTTAACTTTGCTTCTATTTGTTCTGTTTTTTTTTTTAGCATTTAATGTATTAACTTATAATAGACGAGGACCAGGGAGATGCTTGAACCATTTATTATACCTACAACTCTCTTAGTTTTCCTATCGCAAATAATCTGTCCGTTTTTCGAGCTGGAAACAAAATTAATAGGAAGCTTGGTAGTAAAACTGAAGGGATTTTGACAAGAAGCCCTACGAAAATTTATTTCTGCGTGAACTTCGGAATTCCCATTATAAAATATATCTAACAACAAGTATCACTGTTTTAGACTAGCATAATTATAAGAAAATTCGAATTTAAAATTAGTTTCTTACTTTCCCTCAATGGAACCTTTCCCAATTAGTTGATCGAAACCTTTTGACCCAGAAATTCGCAAGGGTATTCAATTGAAATTAAAAAACAGCCATACACACTCACTCTCTGTACACAGAAATGTGCTCGCATGTGTTGTGTGTGTGCCTGCTTGTGGATACCCCAAATATAAGGTTATGTACTGTACAAATATATCTTTATCTGTATCGGACCGAGCCGAGAGGCGTATATGTGCACATGCGGATCGAAATAAAACAAATTGAAATTCATTTCGTGTGCGACACACACAACACAACGCAGGGGAGTGAGTTTGGGGATTCGAGCAAATAAAATATAAAAAATAAAGAGAGCAGGAGCAAAAGTCATCCGCTGGGGCCATTTGGCACACCAAACCATCTGAATTTTATATACATAGTAGATATATTTTACAAAAAGATCAAAACAACTCGCTCGCATCCGTTTCAAAGACCATTTCTCATAGTTCTATCCGATCCATCTCAATCGCTGATAGTACGTACAATCGAAACGATGATTATGGCCAAAACTTGTGTAAGACTTCTTCTGTTTTTTTCTTCTTTCAATAAAGCTCTAACAAGCCGAGGAGCGGAAGCATTTGTTGTGTGAGAAACAAAGGTAAAAATAAAAACGTGCGAACCAAACAACCAGAAAATGCCGGCTCAAGTCGGACATGGAGCTGAGCCGAGCCGAGCTCAACCGAGAGCTGAGAAACTTAATTTTTGGCTGACTGACGACGACTGGTGAGACAAGAAACTGGTTTCCAATTGCCGGCAAAAGAAGCCAGGAGGAGATGGAGGGCAGTCAGAGGGGGCTGGAGGGCGGCACGCATGACTTCAGCAGCAGCAAACCACAAAAAAAAAACTATATATACTTCGACGCGCCGTTTTCCCAGCTGTTTGTTGACCTCAAAGAGCTAAAGCCAAAGCCAAAGACGGGCCAAGTCATGGTTACGGCCAGGCCAAGTCGGACCAGGCCATAAAAGAGGAGCAGAGCCGGAGCAGAGCCGAGTGGCCAGGTTAATAATAGACAGCGCAGTAAGCCAGCCAGCTCAAAGCAGGCAGAAGAATCAGACGCCAGCAGCAAGACAAGCAGAACGAGACTGGTTCTTCAAACTGGCCCAAACACGGCGAGAACGAGAGGGAGAGAGAGAGATGGTGTTGGCTTACACGAGGTATTCTGCTTGGTTTGGGGATAAGGAAGCATGATGGAGCCTTTGGGTTTTCCCACTTTTATTTTTCATTGCATTTATGTATGAGCTTTATAATTTAATTCATTATTAAAATGAATATAATACCCAACATAAAACTAGCCAAAAAAGTTTTACGATGTGCCCAAAAATTCTCAAGTCAGCATTCAGGGACACGGCCGTGAGACCTGTGTTTAAGATATATTAAAACGCTTTCTATATGAATGATCTGATATGGGATCTGGGATATAGTTCAGTCTCGAATTATGTTTTTTTTTTGTTTTTTTAGATAATATAAATGTTTATTTATACGTTAAGCAACCAATTGAATGGTTATAAAACGTAATGAATTATATAAAAGAAATCGAGATGACTAGACCACGTTTTATTTAAAAATTTAAATTTAATTTAATTTGTACTTAATTTTTAAATATTCTTAAAACAGTTTTTGGAGA
>JAEIIH010030624.1:0-13827 GCA_018904745.1 Drosophila orosa
ACAGAAGTAAAAATAGAAGAAATAATTTTCAAACCTATTCAGTTGAGCGGCACTGTATGTATGAATTCATCTGGGGTTGTCAACCTTTACAGGTATTGAAAGGCTGTGACGTTATCAGTGTCTCTATTCCCTTTTGTGCATAAAAATAGTTTCCTCTCTCAAGAATATTTTTCGCTGACTGCTGCTGCTTAGCGTGCACTTTAAACATTATTATTATAATCGATTGACGTCAATTTGTATTTGTTTTCGAAACGAGTATTCAAAGAAAATAAAAAATGGGCTGGGGGAGATCACCAGGTCGTTTGTTGATCTCCGTTTAGATCGTTATGTATTTTGTTTTGCATTTTGTTTGCTTTGAAGTTAAGTTTTACGCTATTTATAAATTTTTTGAGCATTAAGCATAGAGCTAGAAAAAACATTGCGAATTTTTGCCACTCGTGGTGGCCTTGACAGATTCGCGGAATTCATTTATCAGTATCGAACATTTGTTATTGTTGCTGCTGCTGCGGTTCAATTGTTTCTCGCTGTCGTAATTTATCTATTCAGGAGAGGAAGTGAGAGCGAGCGTCGGGCACATGTTTTGATTATTTTTATGAAAATTAAAATGCGTTTGCCTTGTAATTAGCCCCGGAGGAGAGTCACGGAGCGCGCAAGCGGGCGGGCTCTTCTAGGAAACATTCGATTCGCTCATTGCCATTTTCGGGAGGAAGATGTGCCAATGGTGATGATGATGTTGTTGATGAGGTAATCTTCGGACGGCCACATTTTGGCAGCTCAATTTGATTTTGCAATTAGCAGTTGTGGCTGGATTCATACGATATTCCCAGCCCAACCCAGCCCATCCCCGTACCCATTGTGCCATCGTCATTGTCATTCCAAGATTCTGACTCACTCTGTGCGGAATTCTATGTCGAATATATGTACAGATGTTTTCTCGGTGCCAGTACCTTTCACGCGGGCATCCGTACTCTTTATCAGGTGCATGCTGTACCTAGAAATCACATATTGAGAGCAACTGCACTGATAAAACAATGCGATCGCAAAACCAGCTGTTGATTAAAGTGGCTTTTAGCCACTGATTGAACAGGCAAATGTTTTGCCTTTAATGAGTGCTAAGTAAATATTTAGGCATTTCTTTATTTAATTTAATGTATGCATATATTTCAGCAATGATTTATAGTTGAGAATAGGTCAGTTTTGTTGAAAATATAAATTACAAATCTAATAAATTAATAATTATAATTAAAGGTCTTTAATCGAATTTATTGCAGCAGAGCTTTGCACTTAAACCCTGGCTTAGAGCCTGATTTTAGGAGTATCTGCTGAACAGCACTGTTTTTGTAAGCGACTATTTGTGGTCTATATATGTTTAAGTTTAGAGCTCCTAGGGTTCAAGACCCACTACTCTAAGTGCCAATCCATGCTCGAGAAAACCCATTTTATATATGTGAGCTGATTTCACTCTGTCCTAAGTCAATCCCTGTCAATCTGTAATTCGAAACCGATACATACATTCTTTTTTTTTGTGAATTTTAATGCACACTCATATCTGGCTCAAATTTTATTTTAAAAATGTGTGTTTCAAAGAATTTTGTTTAAAAATAATACCCAACATCGAGAAATGTGCAACTCGAGAATGGTGTGGCATAAATCAATTTCGGGGGCTAATTAAAAACATGTTAATTGCATCAGCTGGCAGTATATATAAAAATCTGCCCATATTCCATTCACAAAATCGAAGCTGCGAAGCGAGCGAAATCGCATAAATTAAAGCGAAAACAATTTGATAAATGCGTGTGAGAGGGGACGCTGATTTTGAAATAAATAACTTTTGACATATGAGGAGGCAATATACCAGATACATTGGAAACGACCTTCGTGCTCATTATGGATTCGCAAGATGAATTGCACCGAAATTGAGCCAGAAGGTTGATTTCGAATCCGAAATCCGGCTCCGATTCAAAACAAAAACAAACCTAAGAGCCAAAACATTTCGCGAGATGCACTTGCTAATGAAGTTAACCATATTGTTGACTGCGATTCGTGCCAAGGTGCAAGCTGGAGTTCGCTGGTGCATCTAACAGATACAGATACTCGGGGAATAATAATAAATCGTAATGAGGCCACCATTACTACGGAGAGGAGTTACAAGTCCATATCGTGACGATATGGCAGTGACATCGTAAAATTCTGACTGGCATCAGCTAATGAGTGAATTTTGTGCCGAGAAATGCGATGACAATATGACGATATGACGCTTCGAGTATAAATAGACCCCAACAACGGGTGTGCTTCTAAAAACGGAAATTCCACAGAGAGCGGCAATTGTAACAATTAAGTAATCTCTATTTTTAAACTATTTTGCTTACATTTATTGTAAATATTTGATGCAGTCAATGCTGCGAGAGCTGGTAAATTTGTTATGATTAAATAATGACGTGGTATCCTTAATTTTATATTATATAAATAAATTAAAGTCTAGGTATTTCATACCTGCATACCTTTAATTGCCCCATCAATTTACCTTGTGTGAGAATAAGAAAACGACCTTACTTTTAATTACACAAAATAATTTCACAGCAAGAGTCTCTGATTCGCTTTTTTCTTTTGCAAAACAAATATTGTACTGCAATACGACAATTTGCACGTTTTTGGCTCCAGTTGCGGCTAATGGCACCTGAGAACACGCATTTCCTCCGACCAGTGGAAATGCAATTCATCAGTGACTTCTTCTGCATTTTTCTGGCCTCCTGCTCGGCCGACACAGTTTCCTCCCCATACAAACACTGTTGATATATGATAATCGCATTTTGGCGCATGTTTCTGAGCCCAGTTTTCCGTGCTGTCACATTTGCACACAACAAAAAAAAAATGGCAGGGAAAAATTGAACTTTAATCGTAATAGAATATTAAATAATACCTTTTTAGAATTGGTAAATAAAAACTTTTGCAGTGAAATGTGAAAATAAAACTTGCCAAATTCTATTTGTAGTGGAGTCAAAATTAATTTGGTACAAGTTTATCATGGCATTGTTATATTGACCACTTTAAATGATAATTAGACCCGACTAGAAGGAGTGACAAATCATCGGGGTTCTTTAACCCGCGAGATTAAAGTATGGGTTTATATTTGGCATGTGTTAAGGTCAAGGACACTCGGGGGTAGGTAAATGTACTAATATAATAATGCTCCTAACATTTATCTTAAGGAATGGGTTCTTTGAACTTGGGGGACACGAGAGTGATTTAATTGTTTTTACTTAGATTATTTCGGGTTCAAAAATTAATACATTGAGTCAAGGCTATTTTATATTTTCGATTGGATGGGAATATTATTAAAATTTGACTTAAATGGTGTTCGAAGAATGGGGTTCTTGAACTATAAGTTCTTTATCAAAAGCCTTAAAATCAAGGGATCCTGTACTTCTTGGTATCTTTTAATAATAAAAGATATTACATATTTTTAGCAATATATTATATATTGAAATTCAGTTTTTATTTGACTTTTAATTGTTAGGCAATTTAAAATTCAATTATTTTAGTTTTCGATGCCATTTCGTGACCCAATTGCATAAATTTCCCGACTATAACTTCTTCGATCACATAACCATAAATTGATTTAATATTACTAAAAATGCAATAAAGAACCAAGCCGTGGCAGTTCGCTCTCTTTCTCTCTCTCTCCGTGTTGCCGTTCTATTTTGTTATTAATGTTTGCAATTGGGTTAAGAATTTTATTCGCGACCACGGCGCCAGGGTTGTCACTCTTATTTATACACATTTTAATTTGTAATTGTGCTGTTGTTGTTGTCTCTGTATTTGAGTTTTTCCGTTTCTTTCTGCATTGTTTATACACAATTTTTGTGTTGTGTTTTGCTGACGGTTTTCTCCTTTTCTTGATTTTTTTAATTTTTGTGTTTTTATTCGCCACCGTGTTAGGGCGAAATATTTTGTGTTTGGTTTTTGTTTCTGTTTCTGTTTTTGTTTTTGTCTCTCATTGTCAGTCCCCGTCGCTGCTCTTTGTGTTTTGATTACGCAAATTAAAAGCGTCTAGACAGACATTCGATGGTCAGAGAGAGGGCTAGCGTAGGGGAAGGGCCCGATCAAGGAATGGAATGGGACGGAGGGGATGACTGACCGACTGACCGACGACTTATGAAGGTGGCGGCGGCGGGGGGCGTTATGCAATCGCATCGTGAAATTATGTTTTTCCTGCAGTTTATTAGAAGTGTAGTCTTCTAATATATTAATTTTTGTATGCAACTTTTAACCATTTCACTGCGCCAAAAATAGTAAGAGACAGACGCAAATGCGTTTATCTTCAAATTCGTTGTAATTCTTTACATCGAAGATTCTGTTGACGAGAACCGAGGCTCTCCGGTCCGTTCCGTTCACATCCGAAGGCAAATACTTGGCGGGGACTTACAATTTCAATGGACAATCCATAGGCGACGACGATGCTTTGAATGCCAAAGTGGCGGCGGCAACGGCGACGCAACTCGTACAACCATATACCTACGACAACTGCCAGTTTGTATAATCTATATCTGTGGGATTGTTGTCTTGCAGTTCGCCGTCGTTGTTGTTGTTGCCCTTGCTGTGTTATTTCCCTTTCGGTGTTTTTGTTTGGCTTTCGTTTTGTTATTGTTGCTGGCTGTCATCGTCTGGAAGCGCCTTATCGGCGGCGCCTCCAGAAAATATGTCACACGTACGCGTCAAATTTTCTCAGAAAATAAACCGCAAAATAAGCATGATTCGCCTGATATGATACGGGTAGAAAAGCGGGGTACCCAGTACCCCCGTAGGCGACGATTATGCTTGATTCCAATACCAATTAATTTTAATAATGACAATGCATGCAATGAAATCATTAACCACACAAGTTTGCTAGCTGTTTTATTCCCAGAAAATACATAAACACTAAAGCTAAATAGAATCCTTTGAATTTATTTATTTCATGTATTTTGTCGCTTATATTTTCTGTGAAATTAGCAGAATTTGTTTATGTTGATTCCTATTAAGCTTTAAATAAGTTTATTGTTTTGCCATTTTTAATGTTGTTTACAAATTAAAAAAGAAAGTTTAAAAACAAAAATAATAACTCTTTGTTTCCACCCAAAAACAGATTCAGAGATGAAAACAAAACAATAAATATTGTTTGTTTCGTATAAAAAGAAGATAAAGAACGATTATGAAGCCCATATAATGCACAAACCGCAAATGGACTTCCTCAATACAAGTGCGCAGGATAAAAAAGGGTAAGCCGAAGAAAATAAATAATAAAACTCAAATACATATGTACATATATGTACATGTCAATATATTCGCTAAAAAAAAGTGTATAAAATCGCATGCGCCAATCGTTTTTATTGCATTTGATGAACATTTAATTTTGATTTAATTTTTAATGATGCCACAGCAGCGCTGCCTTCGCAGTGTGTAATTTTGTTGTTTTTATTTGGGATTGAGCTACGTGATAATCGGGGAATATTGCCCATTACTGCGGCCACCCACAGATGAGCAAATAACAATGACAAACGATGTTTATATATACGACATGCGTTGGTTTATATCTGGGGTCTGGGAGACTGTTGTTTTGGCGGTAATTTTTTGCTCAATGCAGTTGCATTTCGCAAATTGGCAAGCGGCTTATTTATTTATTTATTTATTTTTCTGTGCTTAAATTTTAATGATATGAGGAAGGCAAATAAACAAATTAACTCTAAAATTATTGAATTTGTAATTACATATGAGTGTGTGCATGTGCGTGTGTATTGGCGATTGTTTAATGTAATGGTTTTGTTTATCATTGTTGCATTTTTATTTGTGCGAGGTCTCTGTTCAGATGCGGCAGTAATAAATCAATTATTTGAATTTCTCTACTAAAATTACTATCAGCTATTACTATTTCTATGAATTCGATGTATTTTTAGAATTAAATTCATAGAATTGTAGTTTTGATTTATTTGTGGGCACCGAGAACAAGTTTATGACTGTTCCACTGAATAGATTTAAATGTTCATATTTAAAGTAATCACAGCTTTGTTTACTTATGAATTTTGTGCTAGAGATAAGCTAATTTTGTCTGTGAATTCTTTGAAAACATATATTTATTCTGTATAACTACATATGTATGTATGTAGCCCTTAAAAATGTAAGCAACAGACATAAGCATCACCAGGCGAGTCGATTTAGCGATGTACCCGATAGTCAGAGTGTCGACAGAAATTAAAAAAACAACAGAGAGAGATTTTCGACTATTATTTATCATCATCATTAGGCGAGTCGATATAGCCATTCCACCTCAGGAATGTATATATACAATTGTTAAAAGGAAGCTTTTCTCAACATATGAACATATTCATGAACTCAATGTAATTTTTATATTGACTTCATTTCGATTCCCTCTTTCTCACAATGTGTTCTTCGGCCTACATTGCGATTTTTAGAGTTGTTCACAGGATATGTATCAGATTTGCATATATTCTCAGATTTGCTTTTATTTTAATAAACTGAAAATAAAATATGGGAAAAATATATGCAACATTTTAGCATAATTAAAAATGTTTAAATTTGTTTATATTTGATACGGTGTATGCAGATTTATTAACCATCAAAAATTGAAATAGAAAAACTTTCAGATATTAATATTAACCTTATGGTATCAACTTAGCAGCATAAAAAAAGGTGACAAATTGAAAAAAGTAGTTCCATTTTTCAGGAATATTTAACGGCGTAATTAGCCGCAATTCATTTGTAATTTGTGCAATGAAAAGTTTGATTTTCCAAAGTTGCCCTGTTAACTTGACGGACATCCCTCTTTCGATTTCGCTTTTGTTTACTTTATTTTTTATTTGACCTTGTACCTTGCACAATTACTCAATAATTTTCCCAGAATAACACGAAGTACAGTGGCGGCGGCCCACAATGTCATCAGTCAACTGTTTGCTAGACTGGACTGAACTGGTCGTCGGTTAATTATTTAGTTATTTATTAATAGACTCACGCCAGAAACATGCACGGGGCACGGGAGCACAATTAAACGATTGTCAACAATAAAATTTATTAATAATTTATAATAGACGAAGCCACGGCAGATGCTATCGGGCCCAGGGGGATAAGGAACGATGTGTGTTGTTGTTGTGTCAGCTCGTTAACAATTTTTCGAGTGCTGTTCAAGATTTGTGTTTGGATAATACAAAGTATGCGTTCCCACGAGATCTGGCTGACATTTTGGTTGGGCTGGTTGGTATATAAAGGTATGGGTACTGCAGCCAGGGATCTATAGTTTCTTACTACTTGCATTCGTGGCAGGAAAGTGTTCTCTTTTAACTATGAAACTGACAATTGTATCCTGGGTTACTTTGGCCGTGCTAATGGTGAGATTTTTGCAGTTAAGCAGGAGTTGGTTTTCAAGAGGAATAGGGATAATTTGTTAACAAATTCTGCTAAAATTTAAAGAAAGCAGCTTCTTTTTCTATTTTTCTTCATTAAAATGATAATACTTCTAACACTCTTTCTGAAGCCAATCGAAGTAAATTCCTGTTTTTTATTTCTTAACAATTTCATAATTTTTCAATGAACCCTGATCCTTTTGGAAACCACTTGAGCGCCTCGTGTGAGATACTTTGCCGTCTAAAAACCCACAAACATTTTTCCTCAATTAGTGCATCACCGAGGCTCAAGTCCCGGGGCCGCCGCCCGAAGCCATAGGCGCCGCTCAGGGCGGAATGTCAGCAGCGGCAGGGGCCGGCGGGCAAGTTGGTGCCCAGGGCGGTGCAGGCGCTGATATGGCAGAGGGCGGGCCTGGAGCTGGGATGTCTGTCGGCATTGGAGCGGCATCCGAGGTGGGCGCCAACGCCCAAGCAGGAGCTGGAGCTGGACGCTAGCGAACAGGCGGCACTTGCGTTTGAAACTTCAGTTTCCCTCGCTGTTTGTTTAGGCCCCTTCGCACTTGGCGCTAAGCTCTGTACACTGAAAAATATATCATTTGGGAATATACATACATATGTATATATATAATTGTTGAACAAATTACAGTAAAAACTTACTTAAATTAGGTTGGGAGTACTGTTTTTAAAATTGGAAGCCCAAACGTCATGAAATTAAATTTCCAAATATTTAAAACAAAACCTAAGAAGCTTTCCAGCTTCATATCATTGGAAAATACATTCTTTACAATTTTCCTTCTTCTTGTAGTTTTCTTAAATTAATTTAGATTTTCTCCATATGCATACACTCGTATGACACGCTGATGGCGCCAGTTTTAAATTTTTTTGTTTGTAGAGAGAGAGATAACTCAGAAACATAATTGATTTGGAATTGCGGTGCGCCGCCACGTAATGTGCCTGCCTCTCCCCCTCCCTACTCGCTTCTGCTTCGGCTCACTTCAAATAAAAGCTGAAATATGTACTGTTTTGGCAGCCTAAATTCCATTTAATGCCATTTTATGAAATACACCTCAAAATGTACCGATTGCGGCGGGCACTGCTACCCCTCCACAGGCAGCAAGCACTGCCTTGAGGCGAAAAATATAAATAGAAAACTCATTAGGCAAATGTTAAAAATATCAACAAAATTTCCACATAAATCAAGTGATCAATAAATAAATAGAATAATATGGATAGAAACAATAACCAAATTCAATTCCGTAAAAAATGGCAAAAAATACAAAACGTTTTGATTTGTTTCAGTGATGGTTTTGTGGGGGATTGTCTGGCTAGGAAAGTAAGACGATAGGTGTTGATTAGTTAATAATTAAATTGAAGAAAGGGTTCGTTTTGTACAGATTTTTAAATATTATTTCTTCGTTTTTATGTATATAGATTTTATCGAAGCAATATAAGTGTTTTTCTTGGATTCACTCTGGGAGAACTGAAAGGAATTCTATTGTCAGATAATATTCCTAAAATTGCATAACATTTATGTCTCAACAACTTGCTTGAAAAACTCAATAAAAAATCTAGATGTCTAGCTAGTTTAAGGATAAAATTGGTTATTTGTCTATAAATTTAATACCACCCCACTGGCTTAATAACACCAATATAGCACAGCGGGTAGAAAGTTTCCTCAGAACTTGTGTAACTTGTCCGTACTCCGTAATCCAGCTTGCATCCACCCTCTGCATTTGAACTTGAGAATGGAACTTTGGCCTGCATAAGCTTGCCATTTCTGGCCTTGACATGTGCCACGTTGAGTGTGCAGCACACCTGCCCACCCTTTGCGACGACAGTCACCTGCGCCATAGATAAGACTAGGAAGCATTCTTTGCGCGGAAAGTCCACCGCCCGCTGTGCGTCTTCCTACCGCCCCTCAGGGGATGGGAACTGTGCCTCCTCGAATAATTGCGCTGTCTTCTTCCGCTGAACTTGAAACTGGTCACGTGCGAAGCGCCGATGTGGCGATATAATTGCCAATATAATCGCTGTGCGCTTTGGACTGATAAACATTTATTTCAGGCACAGCAAACGCTGAACAGTGGCACGCAAATCGGGGAGAATGCTTGTGAAAAATGGTTCCAAGTTAAACTTTAGAAATTTTTTCATCATGTATATAGCAACTTCAGAACATTAATCGAACTATCCTCAAGGATTATTTATGTATGGCGTTACGCATCTTATTAATTTATGTTGTCTGCCTCAACGGTCTCTGTAAATTAAAAAGGCTGAAAATCGATCAAACCTTTCAGAGACTTTGGGAGACTCTCGACCACTGTGGCCATGTGTGTGGCCCGACCTCAGTGGCTTTATGTTTATTTCCATTCGCAATTGCACTTGCCAGGTGCCGCCGCCGCCGCGTAAAGTTATGGCCGAGTTACTAATGCGGCCCATGGCTCTGGGACTGGGATCCCGCGTGTAATTCCAGTGGCGGGCCATTAAAATTGATCAACTGCTAAGATTTCCTGGCTGACGGCTCCACTGCAAGACTCAAATTCCCACCATTTTGCGTTGCCGCTTGATTTACGTTCGCTTCCTGTTCACGCAAATTGAATTTGCACATTTGCGATCTGAGCATATACACATCTGTATGTTATATAGTATGGTAGTATCGGGAATGTGGCACATGTGGCGTATGCAGCCTATAATGACTTCGATGGGTTATCGCATAACATAACATATATGTGTGTATCCAGGGTCCCACGCCAGACAGTCATAAGATATATATTCCGAGACTGTCAGTCGTAAATCATTCACAAATCGCACTCACGTGAGTTCATTGAGCACTCACATGTCTGTGTCTTCTGCATTAGTTCTTATCGCGTCTCTGACCCACATACATACATATAAATGATTTTGCAGGGCGATCCACCTTAGAGATACATATATACTATATATTGGGGCAATTACTGGCTTTGCCTCGCCTAATCTCTTTTCAGGCGCCAGCTCAAAAGTGCGCACTAGGAATATCGAATTGCGTTTAAAATTTAGTTTCTTTGACAACTTTTCCTTTGTATATATTAACTTTCTAAAGGCGTATTTTTTGTACTATTTGCAAATATTTTGAAGTTCTCCAATGTTTGGCAAATATTGACATTAGCTTAATTAGTTTTCCACTAATTAACATCCTAATGACTTTAGCATATAGAGAGTAAGACACGAGAATGGCAGCGCGTTGAGAAACGTTAGGAACTACTTTATGCCTTGCTGCACGCGTGGCTGCACATGGGAAATGTAAACAAAAGTCGTTGTCGGGGTGAAAATGTATTAGGAGACTTGTGTTGAGAAGCTGGGAATATGTTATTGTTAGCCACCATCAACACATTAAATGTAGTTTATTTTTTTGTTGTATACTAACTGATATTTATATCGAGAAATAAGAATCACGAAATAATATCGGATCGAAAAATAAATAAATATGCGAATTTGTACGTATTATCACTTCTATAAGGTTAACTAAATGCTCGAATGCATCAAAATTTATTTAAAATGTTCCCACTTTCACTAATTCACTCAATTCTCTATTTCACACGTACAATCTAGAGCTGAAAAACAATAAAAGCTAGACTTAGCAAACTTGTTCACGATGTTCTTAAAGGTTGGGCCTAGATTAGGGTTATTTTAAAAATTAAAACGTGGGTTAAAGTCCCCTTAAGCGGATACCATGTACCATGTTCTAGGTTACACAATGCCATTTTTAAACAACACCCCGAAGGAGCATCGCCGATCGAATGTAAACATGCATGTGTATATTTTCTGATTGTGTGCTGATCACTAAACAAGCATGTTTAATTATATTTACACATTCGACGCCACCGCACCGCGGTATATGCGCCGTTAGAATTACGCATTCGATTTGCTAATTGCCCCACGAGTAGTACTAAATATAGACAAGCCCAAAACTGCGTATTCGACCGATTGCTGATTAAGCCACGAATGCATGCCATGATGGGTGTTTTTTTTTTTCATTTATTTGGGTTTTCGCCGAGCTCTCCCTCTCTCTCCGCTAAAGTTTTGGGCCGTAAACTACTCAATTGATGGAGTGTAAATGAACGTAAACGCTGCCATCATTACGCCAACGGCCATTCGCCATTTGCATCTGTCAGATACTTTTGCGCCAGCTTTTGATTTATGAACTGCGAAATGCATCAGCGCCAACAACAACCATAAGCGACAATTACTGTTACTTGCCATGTTTATTGTACTCAATTGGCTAGGTAAATCGCTGAAATGTAATTTCGCCTGCATAATTAATAATGCGAGATGGCAATACCACCCGTCAAGCAAACCAGAGCTACTTCTGCACAGAATTAAGATCAAATAGAGCTACAGCATATTAATATTACCCAAATTAAATGCTTTTAAATCACATGGACTGACTAACTTTCAAAACAACACTTTATGTTTATAAACAAGGTTTATTGAGTTTATAGTTAATTTATATGTTGACATTTCTTCTCAAAATTTTGTATTTTAAAAAATAATTCAAAGGTACAAAGTATTTCTGGCATCGAGCACAGCCCTTCACAACATCAAAAAATAAAGCCCCACTAGAAGCGGACCAATTGAAGTCAAAAGATCTAATTTAAAACGATTTGTCTCGAGTCTAGACTCGATGTGATCCGCTCGAGCGCTGCCAATTAACATTGCGATCCGATCGAATACGACCCGGCATAGATGTGTATATATAGAAACTTCAAATTGTGGCCGTGCAATTGAGGAACGGATACGCGGCTTTTCGGTTTAAAAATAGCCAACTCAATATTTATTTTTGGCCACTCTGGTGCTCGCACTCGTACTCTATGTACTTGCGCTTCCGTCCGTTACCGTCCCTCTAGCTTTGATGTTTATTTTTAAATCCCACCAAATGCTCGAAATCATTTTCGAAGCTAAGTGGTTGTTTGTTGTGTTAATAACATAAACAAAGGCAGCAGCAGCGGCAAATCAAACTCAAGAATGCGAAACGGTCAGAGACTGAGATGTTTGAATGGGTATGGAAATGGATTCGGAATAGTGAGAGGCAGAGTTGACAACTCTCGGGACAAGATTTTGCCAATTGAGTTTATTATTAGATTGCCAGATTATTTATAATTTGTTTGCAAATATTGGCTCTGGATCAATACAACTTCGCCTTTAATTATTCATGCCGCCGGTTTCACTGTGCACATTATGCAGATATGATTGCCTTTGCTCAGTTAATTGTTATATTTCATCATCCGTCCACGGGAGAGTCTTGCTTGAATGGGTTAAAAAGTGGTTCGTTTATTGTTGATTGGATTTGAAACACTAATTGACATACTATTAGACCAAAGACGAAAGCTATTTGTTGACCAGTAAATCATAATTACCGACAATGGGAAATTTATTATTATTTAGGCAGGAGAAGGTATTTCTTTGACAGAAAATATAGACTTAAATCAAAATAAATAAAAAATGGATAGTATTTCTCAATAGATATAGTTATTAATATTTTATATATTAATATATATTATAGCTAAATTCGCTCCTCTTCGATATTTAAAACTTTAATAAATCGAACTTGACGACATTTTTGGTACTTTTTGTTGACTCAATACATATACCTAGTTATTTATTAAAATAAATGTATATAGAACTCCGTTAATCTATTGCCATTCTCCCTTCGATTGTATATCGTATTTCTCGTATTTAACCCTTATTTAACCCTCGGCCTTATACATTACTATATCCATTCATGATTTTTGCGATTTTCCTCGATTATTTAATCAGTAAATAAATATAGCCGCATTGCATTCCGTTCCCAAATCATTCTTATCAACTGATGCCCTTGAGGCAGCTTATAACTGGCTTGATTGGGATTATCAGCTATAACATTCCCAAAAAAAGAAAAATACATACGATCCCATAGACACTAGACATATATATGTATATATAAATAAATTTGTTGCTTGAACAGGTGCAGTAAAAAACAAAACTGGGTACAGAAAAGCTCAAAAAATCACCCATAGATTAGCAAAACCAAATAAATTATTTATTAAATAATCAAAACAGTGCGAACGGAAATAGAATGCTATAAAAAAATGTTTCTCCTGCTTTGGTATTATAAGCGAAAAAGCGAGAATAGAAAACAAAGTAAGAGACGGCAAACATGAATGAAAGGTGAGCAAAGAGAGAGGGCCGTCGCCTCTCAAGTGGAGAATCTACACCTGTTTGAGCTCTGCTGTTTCCCTTCGCCACGCGCGAATAAATTTGTTTATAATTCGTTCCGGCCCGCCCCCCTTATCAACGCTTTGGCCTTATCTATCCGCTGACATTGAGCAGCTCCCCGACGATCGCCGAACTATTACTTTATATTTTGTTGGCCTGTGTAATCCAAATCAAATATAAACCATTAAAACTAAAGCAAACTGCA
>JAEIIH010030630.1:0-17169 GCA_018904745.1 Drosophila orosa
GAACGTGATGTTTTCCTACACCCTATTAGTTTTAATTCCATCTATTATGTGAACATATATCCCTCATGGAAACAGTGACTATAAAATCCAATTTTCTTCCCGTGTGGCAGCTTGTCTTCCCCCACAAAGCCGCAGAGCCTTGCCACAGTCGCTTCCACATAGCAGGGCACGTGCCAGTGTGCCACCCAACAAAACACCCACCCAACCACCCAACAATCATCCCAACCATTCATTCATCCATTCATTTTCCATGCGGACGGGTGGCGTAACCTTCTGCAAGGGCGATTGCCGCCGAAGCCAAGCCAGGCAAGCCAAGCGCACGAGGACGTGCACAAGGACGAAGATGGAACGAAGGAAGCTCCAGCCTGAGCGGCAGCTTTCGGTAGCTAGGAGTTTTTTTTATGGCCATGTATGCCCTGCACCAGCTACCGATAGTCGTGTTTTCAGCTCAGAGATGGGAGTTTGCTTATTAGATGGGACAATTGTTCTTGTTTAGGGTTTAGAAATACTTTTAAAGTATTAAATATGATGTTCTTAAAGAAATTAAGTTGTATAAAATGTTTATTTAGAGACAAGTTGGAAAATCAATGAAATTTGTAATATTAACATCAACTATCGGCTATAAATACCGATGATTTCCAAGCTCGTTTATAGGAGATGTTATTCAAGGTATTTTGATCAAGAATAACGTATTTTTATTATTTAAAAATAACCAATAAATAATGTGAATACCTCTTTCTCTCTCTTAAAATCCCCATTAAATTATTTCTTTATCACTCACGACTTTACTCCCGCGTGTCACGCACCCTCCTCTAGCCAAACAACTTGTTGTTTTATTTGCTTGTCGTACTTTTATTAAAAACGAACGCTACTTAATCAGCAGCAAAATGTCGCACTTTACTGCGCACCCCCGCTAGGTCGATGGCGAAAGGGGGCTGCGGTGGAAAGCGAGGAGGGAAAATGGGGTGCGAGATGATGGGCGGGAGGAGAGAGGGAAGGCAGCGGGCTGAGCAGACGCCGTTTGACTTTTCGCTGTCGTTTGCAAAAACAGACTTATCAGCTTTGCTTTGCTTGGAAAGCTTGCCAGAGCCAGAGTCGCCTTGTCTCGCTCCATCCGGCCACCCGTTTGGCATGTGCCGCGCCGCCGCCTCCTCCCCCATTAACCCAGCCACCTCCCCGCAAGGCCACCGCCGCCGCCTCGCAGCTGATAAATAGCATTTAAGTATTAGTTGTTGCTATAAAAAGTCCGCAGCCGCAGCCACTGCCGCTGCCGCTGCGGCGGGAACGTGCCCAGCTTTGCGATTCGCGATTGGTAAATTGGGTAATTGAAAACACTTAATGCTTATGATTTATTATCTGTTTGGTTTCTATTTGCGATTGTTGGTAGCTGATGTAACCCATTCACTGGAACTGGAACGATATTAGGCCAGCTAATGACCAGGTAAGCTACGTGATATCATAGTAAAGGTAAAGGGAGAGAGCCTAACAATTAACTTTTAGAAGTTTACAGGGAATTTTTAAGAAACCTTTTGTATTTAAAAATATATAAATGATTGTTGACTTTTAGTTTAAAATATGTTAAATAATTAAAGATAATGTTTTACATAATTTTAAGTAATAACTTGGAGGTTACTCCACATTAGTGTTGGGTAAATATAGCTCACTTCGGTGAACTTGTTCACTTCTTCTTTATTTTAAAAATTCAACCAACTCATTTTTATCACTTGTTCACTCTTCATTGCTTGGTTGCTCAGTTATTCCCTGTTCACTGCTGAGTGCCTCAATTGCTAACTTTTTATTGCTTAGTTGTTTACTTATTCACTTTCCATTACTTGTTCACTGTTCATTTCTCAGTTGCTTACATGTTCACTGTTCATCAAAGGCCTGCTGGCTTCGAAAATCCTTAAATGGTTCACTCTGACAAAGCAGAGTATAAAGAAGAGTAACTGAACAAATATGCACAAATAACTCTAACTGGGCAACATTCAACAACTAAACAAAACTAACCCAGAGAGAAATAATTGTATAGCTGCACGAAATGTGCAAAATAGTCTAATAAAATGAACAAAAATTGGCAATATTCAACAACTGAACCAAAATTGTATTAGAAAGAAAAAATTAACAACTGAACCAAAATGAGAAGAACTGAATAAAAATTACGAAGAGAGTGTGGAACCTAATGAACAGTATATACATAAATATGTAGATTATAATCTAGCAAAATTTAACAAAAATATTCAAGGAGAAAAAATTAAAAACCAACCAAAAATTTATCAAGGTAGTAAAATTGAACAAGAGAATCAAAAATTAGAAAGAGAGCATTAATAAATTTACATAAATACGTATACAATAAATTTTCTTTATTAACAAATTTTGAAAATAAGCTAGTTATACAGATCTTTTGTTTACTTTTTTGGATGCTTTAGGATAAACATTTAGGTTTCCCAAAGTGGACTTTACAGAACCTTTGATGTTAAGCACCCTTAAGAAAAATAAATGAGATATCTATGACAACCAGAAGTAAGCTTAGATTGATTATATTTACATATATATTTTACAGAAATTGGTAAGGACATTTTACCATTCAAACTGGCTTATTAATTGGACACAGTAAGTAATTTAAATAATTTTTTATAAGTTGATTTGTTATAAGTTATAAGATATAAATACGTAAAATTCTATAAGTATATTCCTGCTACAAATTATTACTACACCTTCATAGTATTTTAATGAATTTAATTCAACCCTTTTCCCCGAAATATTCAGCTAGCAAAAGCTCTCTTCTAAGGCTACCTTTGTACTGTTATTAAAAAACAATTAATCAAGTGTCCGTCGCCAATGGCAAGTGTTAAACCCTGATAAATATTTGTAGATATCTCAATATATTCCCCATCGGGGGGAATGTTGACGAATGTGGCGGTAAACAGCTAATACCCAAAACAATTCTGTTGTTTTCAATGGGTATTGTTTGTCCTCAAACAAAGATTGGAATAACAACTTTTTGCACCTTTCAGAAACCGAATAACCACCTAGTTTTGCACCTCATTCCTCCAACCAACAAAACAGCAACAATTTCAATAGATTGCTCAACCGAATAACCGGGGCCGAATGCAAAAACTTTCCGAGAGACTGTCGCCAATATAAATATGCTAATTAATCACGTGTTTTATACCTTACTTACGCTGCTCTCTTACGTAATGGCTATTAGTGTGTGTGCCGTAGCAATTTCACTGGCATTTTTGCAGCTCGTGCCGGCGATTTGTCGCGCAAAGTTATTAATGCTAATGGATTGCATCCATTATATGCATAAACAATTAGGCCACTACCCGTGTACACCCAGCTAGGGCCACCGAATAGATCTGCATAGCTTAAAAACTGGTTTTCTAGAGGAAATTCTTTATATTTTGGGTTGATGAATCAATTGATTTAATTAAATAAAGTGAAGACAGTAAACGGCAAACGCAAACACTTCCGAAAACTCCGAGTAAAGCTCTATTTAATTTCTAAACGGTGAAAATATAGTTTCACAATATTTGGCTTCAGTTTTCCACATTCGTCTTAAAGTTCTCAATTGTTAGCCAAGTTTTTGTTAGATAAACTAGTAAAGTTCTTTACTTTTTAGTTTCCAGTAAAATATTTACTTGATTTTAGTAAGATAATAACTTTAAAAAGGAATCGGATTGTGTTTGGTAAGTAAGTCGAATGAAAAGCAAAAAGGAAAAGTATAAGGAACACTCTTGACTTACTCAGAAATGGGTTTGATTAATATCCGGTAAAGTTTAAGATGGCTAAGAAAATGCTTTTCGTTTTACAGTCTTAGTTCAATATCCTTCTGGTGCAAGTCTTGAGGCGTAGTTCTATTTTCTCTTTGATTGCAACCTTTCACGTCACAACTAAAATATGAAACTGATTTGTGAATTGCTTCCAAATATAAATTTAGCTTTTAGAAACATAACTCACAATCAGGGCCAACTATTTAAAGAAAACTTCGAACAAAATACACAGAGATTTAACAAACTTCCTATAACAGCTATGGGGCATACTTATAATTCAACTGTTTTAGTCATACAAATGTAACTATAGGAAAAGATCTACATAGTAAATCGATAATAAACATCACGTTAGCTTTCATATTGAAAAAATGTCAACTTTGGTATACTTTTAAACATCGAAAATGATCGTATTTAACGTTAAAATATGGATATAATTGAAAAATATACCACAAATATTTTTTAATTTTCTTTAACCGACTATATTCCGGTATGTTAAACAGTACCGTTAAAATAATATGTAGCAATATCGATGTATCGTTATTTTCTGCCATCGCTTTCAAAAGTTGTATTTGATTATGTTATAGAGTTTCATTGCCATTTTATAATCGCCTTTATGAGTTATGAGCATTGTAGCCGAATCTATCAGAAATATATTTATTTAATTATATGTAGAGGTTCGATTTCTGTGATTTTGGCTTCTATAACTTCTGTAAAAGAACTACGTAGCTGAGCTGAGAGATTCGTTTTAAAACGGAACAAATAGAAGTTCACCCTAGATCGAATAGTCTGGAGATGTATACAAAAAGTATTCTATGTAAGTATGCACAAATGCATGTATAACAATCCTCTATTACAAATCCTAATACCCACCCGGAACATAACAAGCCACCATTATTTGAAAAGTAACCTCAAGATTGTAAAACAATTTGTTGGCATTGCGCCAATCTCGTTGGCCGTAAATCACTTGCAATTAAGAACGTATTAGTTTTAGGGTTGCCATAAAACCCAGAATTGGACGAATCTAATCGACTTTCCGCGAGATCGAAGCCACCGATAAGAGGGAGCCAAAAATAAGAGCCTCCAACTTTGATCCCCGGATCCGAGGGGACATAATGCTCTTGTATAACCATTAAAATTAATGATGAGCAAAGGGAAGGCAGGCAGAAAGGGACGGACAACGGACAGACGGACAGCGGACAGCGCACTATGGCCAACAGGGAGCAACAAAATGAGCGTTAACCAAGCGAATCCTCGGCACGTTTTGGAATTTACACGAGCGGTGTTTGTGAGAGGGGTCCGAGTGATGTTGGGGGGCAGGAGGGGCTTTATTTCGACCAAGGTGTGCTGTCCGTGACTGGAGGATAAATGGGGTTTTTTCAAAAGGGGAGAGGGGGGGCAGGAGCAGACGTTATGCGAAACACGCAAAGCGAATATTCGATTTCGTTGCAACGATGCTGAACGATGCTCGTTTCAGTGAAGCCAAAACAACCAACCCCTTCCGCCCCTGCTACGCCCTCCGCCCCTGCCACATACATATAGCATGGCAATTTGCCATTTTGAACACAACAAAGCGTGGCGCAGGGAAACGAGGCTGCAGGCAGAGGCGTCGTTTCCAGGGTTGACTCTACCGGGAGGTGTGGAGATGGAGGCGGAGGTGGAGGTGGAGTGAAGGGAAAATGAGGGGTGCATGGTGCCTGGTGCAGAGGGAACACCGGGGGAACAGCCGAGTAGCGAGGAGGCCGAACCGCAGTTTTGCGGCTTCATTGGATGCCAAAAGGCAGCCAAAGGTGGCTTTCGGCCTCGGTGGTTCGTTCTCGGCTCTCCAAAAATATTTCCACAGTTTCGACGAGAGCCCTGCACCAGCTTTGAAGCATCCGACAAAAGGGAAGTTTTGTTTTTCCGAAAATACAAGAGTGAGTGTGGCAGGAGTTACCTCCTAAATCTGCTCGGTTTACTTGATTTATCTGGGTTTTAAAAGCAACCCCTTAAGGTAAATACTTAAAGGAAAGAATTAAATTAAATAAATGTTTGTTAATCTTAAAGACATGTATTTAGTTAAGTTAAATAACAAAAAATAAGAGTCTTGATACAAATCACTTTTAAAGTTATAATTAAGACCATAAGTAGTTGGCACACATTGCTCTCTATAGCAGCGATGGGCACGCCGTGGCCCAATTTGCTCACGCTGCTCAAACCGTTAGATCTCGTGCTCTTAGTTGCTCTATAGCCACCATTTTCCTTAATTCCATAATAAAGATCAATTTACTCTTAAGTGATCTCAAAATGGATTTAAATGTAAGCTTTTGTAAATCATATAACACCTTTTTCTAAACTTAAAAAAATGTTTAATAATTCTAAATACGATTTAGTATTAATGTAGTGATTTAGGAAGTTCTGATCAAAGGAAAAAGCATGTTAAGATCTTAATAGTTATCCATTTTGGTTTACGACAACGCACTGATCACTGCAGTGATGTCCAGGTAATACATTGACATGTTAGAACTGCAAAATGAGAATTATACATTGGGTGAGATGAAAAAATAACTCAATTTAAGGGAAAATACATTAAATTGAGTATCGTCTTACTTAAGTTCTTTAAAAATATTGTAGAGGAGTCCTGTCGTGGTCTTATTGGACTTATTTTCGAAGTTTTAGCTTTCACTAGTTTACTAGACCCAGTTGCATATTATAGTGCAATACAAGCTGTAAGTGAGCCATTGCTAAGCGGCCTCGTTTGTGTCCTTTAAAATCCCTTTTAAAAACCTTAAATAAACTATTTTAAATCAGTTCTATAACTAAATATCATGTTGTTTTCCTTAAATATCTTTAAAATACATCAAATGGAATGTATATTTTGATATATATTCAGGTTAATTTCGGTTTATAATTTATATAACAAAAACTACACATTTTGTATGTACCTATTTATGTAGATTTTAAAGGTGTTTCCCAACCTTTTGGGAAACTACACATTCCCCTTGCAGCCAAAAAGTTACTTAAACTGACAAACTTTTGCACAGTTGCCTTGCAGCCTTCTGCTTAGATCTTTCAACCGTTTCATGTTTTACAAATCGCAACCTTTTCGTAATGAGATAATATGATTTGACAGGTCTGTCGTCGTATTTTAAAAAGGTGATGATGGGCAGCGAGATGGAGGTGAACGGAAAGGTGATTCAATCAGAGTTCGTTATTTGTGGATGTACCTTATGTCCATATGTATCTGTGTGCAAGTATCCGTGAGTGTCGCTGTATCTGTATCTGTCAGCTTGTGTGGGAGCGTGCACCTGTTACGACTGCTGCTTATTCTTCTTCCACTTCCTCGGATTGTGTTTCCTCTTTTTTTTTCTCCATATTCGCTGAACTTTGCCATCCGTGAGGAACTTCGGCTTTTAACCGTCGGTTGCCGCTGAGTCTCGTTTTTTTATTTTCAGGCACTTTTGTTGGTTAGCAGAGATGCGGATGCTGTCGCAGGGCGTAGCTCGCATAAAGGTTATATTGCTGCTGCAGGGGAATTCGAGTTAATCGAATAATAGGCACACACACACACACACACGAGCTGAAAGATACAGATACATACAGTGGAGGCTCTGAGAATGGAAGAATATTATTTCTTATATAAGAATATTTTCTAGTAATTTCTACTAGTCAAGTTCTTTGGATTTTCTTTATTCATTCTAGAATTCTGTTTCTTTTGTGGTTTATTATAATGAGGTCGCACTGTATATATGTGAATGCAGCCCCTCGGAGGTCGGAGTCATGACCAATTGGCGTGTTTTTCAAAAAAAAGCGGGAATGGAAGATGATACGAACCTCGTTGCGCCTCTGTTCCGCGCTCATCGCCTCGTCTTCTTTGGCGCTCTGTTATTGCTGTTTTATTACCTCTTTTGCTCCTCCGCCTCGTCAAAATTATGTGCACTCATTTGTGAAGTGCGCGGCGTTTCTCTGATTCTCTGATTCTCTTATTCCCCGATTCTCCGATTCCCCGTCTTCGCCAGAAAGTTCTTTGTGCGTGAGAAAAGCGGATGGATCTGTGAGATACTTGTGTATCTGTAGCTGCAAAGGTGGATTTCGAGGGGCTTTAGAGAGTTACAACCTCTTCGAAAACTATTCAAAATCAAGACATAGATTTTACTTACTATATTTCAAAGATATAGAACTATAATATCTATATATATATATATATATATTCTGGTATTTGCTATGTGAATTTCATGAAAATGCCGATTGTCTTCGTTTATTTAAACTTTCTTTTAATAAAAAACTATTTACTATCAAGAAAACGAACACAATTCTTAATCTCCAAACTTCAATGATAGATTCTCTTTTTTAGATCCCCCTTTGTAAATTCTTCTGCCACCCCTGGCTTTATCTGTGAGCTCAAGTGGCGGTGCTACTTGAAAGCAACTCTCCGAGTTCCTCAAATTCACTTCTAATTGATTCAAAATTGCTCTCAATTGCAGCCAAGCTCCCCAGCATAAAATGCAGCCTTCCATCGGGGCCTGTCAATTTCGTATCAATTTATGTCGGTACAAAAGTCTGTGCATTAATTGCATACCAATTTCCAAGTCTGAAACAATTGTAACATCTGAATTCTTAATTTCCCCCTCGGCTATTAAGTCAATCTTGCAATTGAAACCTCAAGTTCATTAGTGCAATGATTTATTTATTACCTTTGATTTATGCAAAGTGTAGCGTGTAGTTTTTGATTAAAAGCTGTCAATGGCAAAACTATGCCCAAAAGGCACATAAATGTTTAATTTTCTGTGGTGAGGAATTTATTAAAGCTAGGCTTATGCATAATATGGAGATTAAGCTAAGGTTTAGTCACACTTTATGCATATGTTTTATTTATTGTAAATATTTAATGATGGAATTGTTACAGGTCAGCTGGTGACAGCATTTTTTAGGGATTAACTCTTCATAAAATTAAATTGCTTTGTAATTTACTTGCTTCTTTCTGCACTTTTTGGCTTTTCTTTCTCTCTTTTTACAGACTTTTTTAATGTCACAAGTTTTTAAACAACATTTAGGTTGAAATGAAAGTATAGAGCAGTTTAATATTGTCATAAAATCTTGTTGACATCACGTTTCCCTCGTAACTAAAAAATAAATGCTTTGTTTTGATCATAACAAACTTTACTAACATGGTTTTACTATATTTTTAAACGAAAAAACCCTTGTAAACATTTTTTAATTAAGTTTTTTTTTTGCAAAAGTTGCCAAAAGCAGCAATTGTATAAAAATATATATTATTTAAAGTTATAGTTGCCCCCAAAAATCAATTTTAATAACGATAAATTACTGCCACAAAGGTTTTGTGAGTTTCTCACAAAAATGTTTCGCAAAATCGCTGATAAAATAAAATGTTTAAATAATGCGATGATTGCGTATGTGCATTTCACGAATTTCATTATTGATGCTATTGTGATTCACCGTTGAAATATTCGAGTCGCGCCTCCATTTTGCAACTTCCCATCCCTTTTTTTTTGGCGCGGCCGCAACCCTTCGCCAATGAGCTATAAATTAAAATTCCAAATATTTATCGCTGTGGCGTGGTTTTTTTTTTTTAATTTTTCTAGTGTGAGCTTCGTTATGTATTTTATTTGTTGTTTTGTTTTTTCGAGAACATCTCAAATGAACAACATTCATTTTGCAATTTAGCCACAAAGCATAACACGAAAAAAGTTTCGGTTTCGGTCGAAATTCCAGAGCGTCTCGGACAAGCGATAAATTCGTTTGAACAAATTGAAAGCGATGTGCTTGTGCTGTTCTCTGTTCTTGTTTTTATTGTATTGTATTATGTTTTTGTTTAAGTGTTGTTGTTTTTGCTCGTTGCCGTATTTCATTTCATGACTGACTGGCTGACAGCAATTTTAAATTGCAGTGCGCGCCAAAAATGGAGCACCGTTGCCTTGCCGCTGATGTTGTTGTTGTCGCTTGCTTATGCTTCTTCTCTTTTTCAATACTTTTTACAATGGGGTATCATAATTTTAAACAGTCGCTTGTAACGCTATTTTAGGAAAGGGTTTCTTAATAAGTGGAAAAATTAAAGATGATGACAAATACCCTTTAAAGACCTTTGTCAGTTAGGACCCAGAGTTATAATGATATCACTTTGGAACTCATTGAAGATACTATGTATCTTTAGGTCGTTGTTTATAAGTTTGAATGAAAGAATTCGCTTGATTCGATTTTATAGCTCCCGATATTAAAACTACTATAGACATTATAGCTAATATAGAATGGAAAAAGGTTTCTTAATAAGTAGACAAATTAAAGATGATGACGAATACCCTTTAAAGACATTTGTCCGCATGTCCGTTTGTCCGTCAATATGTTTCTACGTTGACTGTTAAAATTACTTAATTGATGGTAACTTTAAGAATAACTTTTGTATTTTTATTGCTGATAATAATTAAGACAATTATCTAAAATCGAAGTATCATATTCTATTTGATAGGATAACTACGTATGTACATAGGAAACAGATACATAAGGAAAGTAGACTTTATGTTAAAAATATCGCAGTATCGAAGTGGTTTTAAAAAGATAATCAGTCAATAAATATATAATTATTTAAAGAAAACTGCATTTAAATAGCTTAAAGAGGGCGTGGGACGTTGTACACTCGGCAATTGAAAGTAAGGGCATACCTTCGACTCGTGAGAAGAGAAACCTAATTAAGGTCCAGTTACCCTTAGCCATAAATTATACTTATTTCCTGTGATTCCGATAAGATTAATCCACACATGCTGCATACAAACATTCAGATATGTATCTGTTAGAGTATTCGAAGGTTCGGTGTCCGATGTTGGCCTTCCTTGTCTTCTGTTTTTATTTGATTTTTCACAGCTCAAGGTTTTGCTTTTGGCAAGAACAACAGCAAAAACAGTTGCTGTGTTGCTCGCTCTCACTCACACCCGCATTCAGACATTTTATTTTGTTCGCTGCCAGCAGAGCAGTTGGCGTCGCTGTCTGCGCCATTTGTCATGTGTCGCTTTGTTGCTTTTCTATATTTTACAGCTGCTTGTTGTTGTTGCAGTTTTTGTAGCTGCTGCCGTTTGCTGTTTGGGCGTTAATGCTGCCCACCCATTCCGGCCCTTTTCCGCTCCTGCCTCATCCACCTCCCTTGGTTTCTAGCTCCCATTCATCAGTCGTTGCTTTGCTATTTCTTTTGCTTTCCTCAGCAGAGTTGCTCAGTCCTTTGCTTAGAAGAGAGGGTTTACACGGAGTGGTAGGTTGAGGGTTTCATTCTATTAACTATTAAGTTAGTTTCAGGGAATAGTTTGTTAAATACATATATGTATGTATTTATTAGATACATATATTAAAGTTTGCTTACATATTTTCTCATTATCTTGATAAGTTCTCTTGAACTTTGAGATATTTGCACTCGCATAAACGTGGCAAAGCTAGCAGCAGCAAAACTTTTTCTTACTCTCTCTCCACTACTGCCCGCCTCACTCTCCCGTGCTCTCATTCTTTGGGTGATTGCTCTCCACCTCTCCACCTCAATCTGGTCTCCTTGGCAATTTTCTAGCTTTTTTCCGTCGCCAGCAGTTCGTTGGCTGTTTGAGTGGGTGGTGGGGGGCTGAGGGGGTGGCGCTGTTGCTCTGTGTGCCTGCTTGTGTACGTGTCTGCGCTGGTGTGCGTAATCAGCCAACGGCTTCGCTTTATTTGGCATTTCATTTATTTTTTCATTTTCCTCTCCATTCTCCATTCTCCACTCTCCACACGCCACTCGTCGTCGCCACGCTCGTCTCGCCTCGCCTCGTCCCCTCATCGGGCCGCCACCTCATTGTTGGCAACTTTTTGCGCAGCGAAATTCCATTTTAAATTTCATGGAAAATCGTTTTAATTATATTCGTAAAGTTTCCTTTTCGCCAGTGCCTTTTTTTTCTTCCATTCAGCCTGATGGCGGATCAACTTTGCCGGGAGCTTTTCATTATGCAGCATTTGGAGAGCATTTCATAAATTCAAATTAACCGCAAGTGTTAATGCAATTAGTGTCTGGACGGGCTGTTTAATTACTCGCTCCTCGATGGCCCCTTTTTTTGTTGTGCTAACTTGGCCCAAAGCGGTTTTGGCAGGGGAGGAATCACATTAGCGAACCACAATACATGTGTGACTCTTATATAAAATATGCGCGTACCTATGGGTATTACCTTTATTCTGTTTACTAGAAATTAAACAATAAGTTTTATATGCATTACTTAAAAGAATTTAGTTTTTATTTCTTTCAGGTACGTGAGACGTCGTGGTTTCTACTGAAATCAGCTTCGGCAAGACTTCGGAAAGTGTTCGGCATCTCAGGACCTGCAAAGGGCAGCCCTGACCATGAGGATTCTCTGTAGTATTTCCGATTTTTTGTTTTAAAATCTTTACAACTCTGTGTACCAGAAATTACGATTTTAATACCCTTACAGAGAATAACATATTTTTAGTTTTCAATGCAGTAAAAAAGTAATCTCCGAGCCTATAAAGCAGCGATGGGCACGCCGTGGCTCAATTTTCTCACGCTGCTCAAACCGTTATCTATTTTTGGAGGCAGTTGGCAGTGCTGTTGCTCAAACCGTTAGATCTCGTGCCCTCCACTGCTATAAAGTATATACATATATTCTTGATCAGCATTAACATTTTTATGCAAACTAGTACCGATTTAATCATAGAGCAAATCGGGGAATTTATAGAAAAAAAATTATAACCTTGCCGTTTTTCAATATATTTTAATCTACTTTGGGATATGACAGTTTTTTATTATTATTGAATTGCGGTTTTAATTTTATTAAAATCGGATGACTGTATCATAAAGTTACCATGTAACGATCGGTAAATGTTGAAAAAAAATGGCAAATTGTGAATGCAAAACTTTAACTGTAAACTGTAAATATAATAAGGAAGTTTTTCTTTTTATTTGACCAAAATTGATTTCTTCTTTATGATCCAGTTGTATATTGAAAGGGTAATACAAACTTCGGAGTGCCAAGTTAGCTTCCTTTTTGTTTGAGTATAAAATCTCCAAGTTTTTATATAAAATCAACTTTGTTCAATAAATATAGTATGAAACTTCAAAATCTTTTTAAGCGTTTACGTAACTACACAGTTTATATCCCAAACAGCTCTAAAAATTCTCAAAACAAATTCTATTCGATTTAAAACGCTTTGTTGCATTCAATAAAAGCAAATATCCCTTGCTTTAGCTCCTTTAAAAGTTTAAATCCAATACTTTTTTACACCAAACAGCATTTAAAGTTGAAAATGTCTGCATTCGCTGACTCTGATGTGATTTCAAATGAAATTGATATGATTTAGATGACTCGGCAGGAGTCAGCTGCAGACTAATATGAAAATGGCGTCACATCCCGCTTCAGCTTAGCTCGAACCTTGCTCTTTCGCTTCCCTGACAGCCATTTGATGATGACGTCTCGGTGGCTCGGTGCACGTACTATAGGAGCCCGCAGCCCGGATCCCGGGCCAAAACCATAACCCCCGGAGCGACGTGCGCCAATTTGATTGGCATTCGCAGAGGCGACGGACCTCAGGTGCAGCGAAGGAAGGACTCAGGTGCCGTTGTCAGCCAGCTGCAGATGCAAGGGATACTGGGAATGCCACTGAATCCAGGAAGGAAGTTCAATTATGCATGCGATTTGCTCGCCCAGCGCGCTGCTCGAATTGATTTTTGAAATCTCTGAAAGTATTTTATGGCATGCACAACACACTCGCATGTGAGCTTTGTTTGCTTAAGACTTCTTTTAAGACTTACTAAAATGCCCACATAAACAAAGTTTACAAACTTCAGGCTTAGAGGAAACTTTGCTTTTTGATATGTAGCATATTTGCGGTGCAGACAGCTTGAAAAGGTCCCAGGATGAAGGGGGAAAATCTGTAAGGATTTGGTCAAGGCGGAAACTTTTGACATGGGCTTCAAATTTACATAAATGTATGCGCCTACATCATATCAGAATTCAAAAGGAATACCATGGAGTTGAGCACAAGGAATCTGGGTGGGAGCACAGGAAATGGCTTCAAATTGTGTATTTTGTGTAAAGAGGTCGAAAATCAGAAGGAAGAGGAGGTTGCAGTATTGAAATTGATTGATATTAATAGCTTTAATGTATCAAATAAGATATTTTATTTGAATCCTCTTGCCTTGTTAAATTTAAAATCATTCTCAACTCACTTTTAAAGACCCAGAAAGCTATCTGACTGTAAAAGGTAACACCCAACTAGCTAACAATAAACTAATCGTAAAATCAAATCGGTTTTCTCGACGCCAATAAATTTTCAATACGAAAAAGCGGAAAAGAGTGCTGTTAAGCACAAAATTCTACTCTCACTGTTAAAGCCCCAGAGAGGTATTTGACTGAAAAAGGTAACGACCAGATAAACTAAACGTTAAAGCATCTCGGGTTTCTCGCTGCCAAAATAATTACTAAACGAGAAAGCGGAAAAGAGTGCTGTTAAGTACCGATTTGTGCTGCATAGCTCAAGCAAACACTACAAAATCCAATAAAAAATCTGCGAATCCTATTTTCTTTATTACATTTTTTGAAATAAGCTGTAATTATGTCGAGCCGAAAAACTCCTAATAGGGAGTCTAGGTCCCTGTTACGATAGAACACCTAATTTTTCAGTACCGACTTTATTTGTTCTGGAATTACACTCATGCAAGAAACCAGTCCTAAAGTACAAACGTTGTAAAAGTGTTAGGTTATTAAATATCCCATCGAAAGATTGATGATCACATATACAGATATATCCTATATATTGCATCTGCACTTTTATGCCCATCTTCCCCCCATAATAAATTATGGAGCCCAGTAAAATCGGGCCTTATAAGTGATATAACGAACCCATATGAAAACCAGCTGCGGCCATTTTGAGACGTTTTTTATTGGCCATAACTCTTTGGGGTTATGACAAATATAGAAACCGAAAGCATTAAATTTGGCGACAGCCAGAATATCCATAAAAATCTTGGCTCGCTCGCTCGCTCGAATTGATATTCAGGAAGGAGGCCTTCGAAATTGCCAAGTTGCTTTGCTGCTACCTTATAAGCGCAAATGAATAAAACAAGCCGAATGAGTTGAGTCGAGTGAGTGAGTGTGTTTTGGCTCATTACATTCATTAACTTTAATGAATTGATATTCAGCCAACTTGAAGGCCAAAAGAGGCCTACGACTTGTGTGCGGGAAACGATTATGGAAACGTCAATTCTCTTGTGTGAGTCGAGGCATTTATATTTTATGAGTTTGCCATTTACTCACAATTGAAAAGAGGCATTTTCTCTTTGTTTTCCTTATTTGTTTTGGGTGTGTATATGTTTATTTGTTTATATTTTTAATAAGCTCTTTTTTTAAGACTGGATAATTTTAGATTTTCTTAACGTATTTTAATTTGTAAAGTATTTAAATATGGGAGCTATATGAAATTGGGAATTTGAACGTTTTTCGAGTACCGATTATACCGATTAATGAGTATTTATTGTAATACAAACTTTAATATGATTTTTTCTCAAAATTATATAAAAGTTTGGATTTATTTGTGCTTCCAAATTAAATAAAAACACTTTGTAAATATTTAAGAGATACTTTAGAAGTCTGAACAATGAAATACAACAAAAAGCAATGAAAATAGTGTTTCGTAAATTATTTATAAAATAACATTTTCAAAATAATAAATTTAAAAAAATGTTTAATCTTATAAAAGCTATTTTCTGTATTTCAATACCTCAAAATTCTATCAAAATTCTATCAGAATTCCATCAAAATTGTTGAGTGAGACAGAAAAGCACTCTACCAAGCACAAACCATAAACGCCTGACGTCTGAAAGCATAATAAAATAATATTATCATGTGTTAACTCGTAATATTTGATTACTGTATTATCACACAATCAGCATTCACACGTTTCATTAGCCCTGCCATGTCAATTCCCTGGAAATTATGTCAACGATTCAGTTTAACAATCGTCCAGCCCCGGACACTCTGCATAATAATTTCTCGGTAAATGTGAACTCTATACTGAGCACACATTTCTCAATCAGAAGGTCCCCAAAGCGGCCCCAAACACCTTTTTTCCCGACAATTGCCATAATTTGCTTACAGGGGGGATTGGGGAAGGCATAATGGAGCTCGCTCCCACCCGCAAAGCCTTTGTAATCGGCACGTTTTATCGCCACCCAACAACACCCAACACACAGCCAAAACTTCATCCATGATAAATATCAGTGGAATTTCAATAGAACAAGTTTTGGCCTTCGACCTTTTCCCTTTTTCCTCCACAAAACGCACACCACACACACTCGGACATAAAATGGCGGCGGGCAAATGACGCGCTCGTGATTCCTCTAACCAAAAATCCACACTTTCCGAACTCCCACCAGCATCCCGAGGCCCTTGCAACAACAAAGCTATATATCCGCACTATTGTTGCTGTTATTATTGTTGTTGTTGTTGCTGGTCGTGTGGCTGCTGTGTGTTAATGCTTTTTGAGAGATAAAATGCCATAAAAACGCCACCGCCCGCCGTTTATTTTGTGTGCGAAGAGGACCCGCAGCAGGTAAGAGCCGGCTGCTGCACACACAATTATATATACGGATAATATACATATAGATTCCCAGACCGACAAAGTCATCCCAGACATTAAGTAGAACAGAGCCAGAGTAGCAGTCAGCAGCAGTCGCTCTCGCTCGCCCATTCATTCACTTATGTATTCATTTTAACGATGACGACAGGTAAAATCGGACGGACGGACGCACACACTTGTGGGTGGGCTCAACGTGTGAATAACAGAAATAAAAAAAATATTCAACGAAAAAAAATAGTAGACAGGTTCAGTTACACGAAGTTTAAATGCTCTTTAAAAGCAAGGTTTTGTCACATAAACATAATACACAGCATATTTTTTTAGTAAATATTTAATTTATGAATCTTTTCTCATTAAATACAAAATTTCCCTTATAATTTTTATCTCATACATGACTTTTTTAGAACAAATAACAATAAGAATATAAATAGTAATACATTTTGGTACTTGAAGGCCTAATTTGAGGTCTAGAGGTGGCGTTATCTCAATCCACTGAAATTGAGAATCGACTATAATAATTAAGCTTTACACAGATCATTTTTGTCATCTATATTTTTCTTATGCAGCTCTGTTTCAATCAGTCCTAAGAGAATCATAACAGAAATTGAGAATCGACTATAATAGTCCTAAAAGAATCATAACTATGCTTCGATGGTTGATCGAATTACTAGCATTTTTGCGCATGTTGTAAATACAAACATGTCACAAAATAACGACTTGTGAATTTTTAGTGCACGCTTGGGAAAAACCTTTGTCTGGTACTTAATGGTTTGTACTAATAAATATATATTAAACGGTCTTGTTGTAC
>JAEIIH010030649.1:0-12583 GCA_018904745.1 Drosophila orosa
GATAATTTGTATCCCTTTTATCCTTCTTCCCCCCCTTAACCCACCTTCCCCATCTCACTCGGACCCTTTGTCCCCGTTTTTTTGTTTCCAGGTAACACGAGCAATTTGCGCTGCATTAACCAGCCGCAGTCGCATTGGCTTATCAAGATTTCCATTCCGCTGGAAGGGCTGCGCTCCGCTTTGACGTGGTTAAACGTGCTCACACCCAAACTTCATTTGTGGGGGAGCCATTGCAATTGTGTAAACTAGAATAATTAATAACTGGGGACGAGCAGAGGTTGCTGCTCGTGGTTGCTCTTGTTGCTGTTGATGTGCAATTGCAATTGTTACCTTTGTTCCATTCTTCTGCGTTGTCCACACTTTGGTTGAGTGGTTTTTCCCCCAGCTCTCTAAGCCACTCAACTTTGAGTTCCACTCAACTTCCAGGGCCCGGAACGAAATGGGAACTGGAACTACGCCATGTTGTTGCCGCGCTCTCTGCCTCTCGCACACTCACACTCGTGCGACTTTGGGGGCGGAGCCACTTTTCGCTCCCTTTTTTTTTTTTCTTTTGGCCCATGTAACGTCCGTTTTTTATACCCCAAAAAAAAAAAGAAAGGAAAGTAAAGCCAACAATTTGTTGTTGCTGTTTAATTACCCGACAATTAAGCGGCCGCCGCAGTTCTTCATAATTCAGGCACAATTAGTAAATAATTAAAGCTGACAATTGTCGCACACAATTGTTAATCTTCATCATCGCCGCGGCGTTCGGTGCGTTTTTCATTGTTTTTATTGTTAATTTTCTACATTTTTTGGGCCTAAGTACACGTCACAACATTAAATAACATTTCATTTCGGTCCGTGGATTTTCAAAGTTCACAATAACTTTTAACTTCTCTTTGGGGGAGACACGCAAACTGAAAAGAAAAATTATTCGTGGCTTAAAGTCGGGCGTGGGAATACTTTATATCGATTGCTGCCAAATTATATATATTTTTTAATTATCATACAAACAATTTACAGAAGAGCAAAGGGAAAAAGTTATTCTCTGAGAAGAAAAGTCTCAAGAAATGTTCATTTAAGTATAAATATTTTGATGGTTTCATATGTAAAGGTATAAATCTATGTAAATGAATTTTACCGATAAAATTAATGCTGTAAACTTGTAAAAGTCTAAGATAACTAAATAACATAACTCCTAACTATTACTTTACAACAGCGGAGGGCACGAGATCTAACGGTTTGAGCAGCGTGAGCAAATTGAGCCACGGCGTGCCCTTCACTGCTTTATAACTAAAAGGGACTTTTATCTAATTTAATAATTTTAATTTTAATATATTTCTTTTTACAAAAATTAAATATTATAATTATATACTATTTCCCATCTCCAGTTACCATAATATTCCCCAAGCTCAGCTTATTTCTCAACTTGCATAGTATATCCATGATGCAATCCCTAATTCAACTTAAATTTAAGCGAATTTTACGACTTTACTCGTTACTCCAATTTGCATTTAGCCTTATATAAACAAGCAGCTCAAGAACAAATTAGGGGGAAAAAAAAGAATGGCTTATACGACATTCGCGTGTTTGGCCCGCCAAAGTTTTCCATTTCTACCATATTTTTTTCGGTTTTCCAAAAAGAAGCCGCCGCCTTGTAGAGACGATGACGATGATGGCAGCTCATACTCGAAAGCTACTTTGGTTACGTACATATATATGATGGATTACTGCAATAATTAATTGCAATTAGCCGAAACCCGACTTGGCCAATCTCGCCCAACGACAAGCTCTTCAGGGAGCAGTCGTCTCCTTAATTGGCCAGAGTTGGTGCTCCGTATAACAGAGTCTGGGATAAACAGAAAGACACTCATTTCATATTCTTACATTACTTTAAAAATATTACTATTATTAAAAAATAACACGATTTGATACAAAGATAAGAAATCAAGGCATATAAAGTAAGTGAAGATGAACTAAATATTTAAATAAAGGCTTATATTTTAATCTTAATAAATTATTAGAACAATAAGCCAAAGAACCAGTCAAAACAAATGAAATTATTCATAGTTTCTTAATTTAAAAGCAATTATTATAATTCATGTGCCAGTTCAGAGTTTATTTAAGTTCGAAGCTTTTCTATCCATCTACAAACTGTATGTCTAAATAATAACTCAACTCTTGTAATTCCCCCCAAGTTACTTTGTATCTTCCTAGGGTACTCCCCAGTTCGTCATGTGATCGCCTCCAATGTTGCCTCATTTTATCCGGTTTTCTGGCTTAGTCGCAAGTCGCGACTCGAGTCAGTCAAAAAATAGCTAATGAAATTTGTCTGACGCTCCAGACAGGCCTGAAGAGAGCAGCAAGGGAGGGGTTATCACTAATGAAAACTGGGCATGAACATGTTGCCACCAACTCATTTGAATTAGTTATGTAAATAGCATAATTATTAATTAAACGGCAGCCGACTTAGCATTAATGTTATTAATTAGTCTACGATTAGGTTTTGGCAGAGTCTGGCGCCGCCAGATGGCAAACTTGCAGGGCTTCAAGCAATTAATGTGAGCCAAGTTTGATTGACAGGAGTCTGAGGGAACACAGCCAGCGGAAACCGCAGATCCTATTCTCATAGGACCTCAATTTCGCCGTAGGATAATTACACCGAAAATTCGACTTCAAACCAATCATAATTTTCAATTTTTATTTCTTCCCCTGTTTTTTGGTTGCCTTTCTTCTGCCGAAATTGGTCGGAACGAGTCTAATCCCCTACTTAGGAGACCCTTGTACGTAGATACCCTGCACTGGCCACGCCCCTGTCCCCTGTCCCCGGTACCCTGCCCTCTACTCTGTCTATAACTCTCCGTTTATATAACTCTGAGTGCCGCCTGCCTGTAATTTTCTTGTTGAGAGATTTTCTATGTGAAGGTTGTGGCGCTATCAAAGCGCAGAAACAAATAAAATACAACGAAAAAAAAATACAACCTCGCAGTGGCAAAAATAATTTGCAGTTATGTGTTTATATAGCGCTGGCATTGAGTCGCCGATTCGAATTTGGATTTGCGGGGGGATTGGGGGGACTGGGGATCGGGGCATATCGTTGCACTTAACTTTTGACAATCGCTGACAGCGAAATTGACAGCGAACAGGAGTTCCAGGAGTTGCAGGCAATCACAATCGCGGCCACTTTCGAGTGGGCCGGGTTCTGGGCTCAGTTCGCGCTATTTTGCACACTAAAAGGTGCTAATTGAACTGAAATCGATTGATTATTCACTCGGCATAGGTACACTCCTCGTTAGGGGCCAGTGCTGTCAGCCAAAAGTCCCAAAAGGCAGAGAAAATATATCAAAACTAGGATTTTCTAAGGATATATAAGCTTAAAGGTGAGAGATTTTAATAGTTTTTGAGTAATATATATTGTTTACCGTTTTAAAAAGATTTTTGATCATTCATTTACTAACTTAAATCTTATTTTTAGACAGAAAAGTGTCTTTTTTTATATATTAAATTAATTAAAATATATTAAAAATGATTTGTTGTATTGAGAATTCATTCTTTCTATATAAACATAATTCTCTTATAGAATCTATTTAGGTTTTAGTTAAAATTAATTAATAAAGCATACGTTTAGTTGTTAAAATATTGATTTACATATAAAATGTAATACAAACTGTGTGAAAAATGCTTCTTTTTTACAATTTGATCTAATGCGAAGCCGTATAAAATATTTTTAAAAAGTTGTATATGTAATTCTTCAAACGGCAATTTAAAAAATATATAGTATAAAATATTTTCAAGAAGTTGTTTATTTAAGACAATGATTTTTTGACATTTTCCTTAGCTGAGAGTCTCAGATCTGTCCGGAAAATGGACAAGTGGACAGCACTTGCCCGGGAACGCCTTCGCTGACCGACTCCGCGCCATTAAATCGCGACTGTCACTTTAGACCAACTTGATGACACGCACACGGAACCCTGGAACCCTGGAAACCCGGAGCCCGGAGCCCAGCAGGCCCGGTCCGCAGACATATCGATAACTGAGTGACAGGAGGGAACGGGAACTGGGGTTCAGGGGGGGCGGGGGGGCGGGGAGAGGGGAGAGGAACCTGGGGCCGAGCCGCATAAATTGTCTGCTGCCGCCGCCAAGTGACGTCAGGTCAGTCAGCGCGGTTGCAGTAGGTGCAAGGATTGCGTGCAAAAATGCACTTCTGTCTCCCATCGCCCATCGCTCATCCCCCTCCTTAGCCTTGCCCTGTCCGCGCTTTTCGTCGCATCAAAATGCAAATAAAGCATTTCAAATGCTTACAGATAGAGGCAGAGTGCCGAGGTAAAAGGATGTCCTTAGCGAAGATCGAAAACTGTTTCTCAAAACGGTTCATTTGGCTTTTTAAAGTTACAAAATTTACATATTTAAATATATTTAAACAGAGATACAATTCAAAATGTTATTTTCTCCAAACCCCTTGAGAAGACCTTCAAAATTTGAGTTTCCCCAAAGTAACCCCATCACAAGAACAGACTTATAACGGTTCTGGAACCCATCCTTAACTCTCGTCTCCCAAATCGTTTCTGCAAAACATCAACAAAACAGGAAAACAACAAAAGAAAAGAAACATCAATTTGGTATCAATTTTGTTTTGTGGAAACAATTTTGCTTTTACTTTTTACAGCGAACGATTTCACCCCGATCCTTCAGGGTTATTTATGCGCCAAATTATAGCGAACTCTCTGGCTTGGGGTCTTCGAAGGCCTCCTTCGGCGGAATACAAAAAAATGAAACTAAAGTTTACCATTAAATTCTCATTTAGCCTGTCAATCATTTGCGCTAATTTTTCTTGGCGGCTTCAATCCAAGTGGAGAGCAGAGCTCTCGTTCCCGTTTCCTTGAGGATCTCCCTCCTGTCGATGGCTTCCAATGAAGATTAATTTGGTTTTGAAAGGCATACAAATACATACTTGCTTGAATTTAAGAGGAATTTCAGCACTGCTTTTGTGCGAATACTAGTGAGTCCGTTCCCCCTTCGCACTTGATGTGGCCACACGATTAGCTCAATTTGCCTGAAACGCTTTACACTTGTTTCCTTAGATTCTCCCCAGGAGGGATCCCTGGACTTGACTTGACTTGACTTGAGGTCAGCTGGCGGGACAATGGACAGTGGACAGCGGACGGGAATGTCGATCGTAATCTGAGACCGGCGTCATCGGGATGAGCATGCAAATTCCCCTTGCGGGCTTTTGTTTTAAGGTAATTTGTTAACAAGCCAAAAGGAAAAGGAAGGTAAGGTGCCCAGAACCCTGATCTAGATTATGCGACGGTTTATAAATTATAACCTGAAATGTCAATAGTAAATTAATGGTAAATATATGTATCACCTTGAAGCCCTTTTAAAGTACTTGCTGGGCTAAAAGCTTTATATTTTTAAATCTAATCAGACCAAAAAGATCACTTAGTGGATAAAAGATTAAATATTTATTTGTTCCTTGAATTTGACAAGTAACCAAGTTCTGCTAAGTAATTCTTCGAGTGTCTCCTGATCTACGCCTGAAACCTGACATAACACCGTTGTGGCTCTGGGCAGAACGCCATTTTCCTTGGTAGCCGGATCCGAACCTCTCAAAGACTTTGATCGAGATCTCCATAATTGCTCCCTAAACAAAAACCGAGGCTGCTTGGGGCAGGAAGGAGCTGCGGGGACCAATCAGCGGTGCAAGTGGAGCGGCGGCAGGGGCACCATCACCATCGACGTCGAAGCATCAATCAAATCAATTATTATCGACAATGGAGAGTTCGTGGAAATTATCTGGCCGAGATGGAGACGGACTCAAAGTTGGAGTTGGCGTTTGAGGTTGCAGCTTGGACGGAGCCCCGCGTCTCAACCGTTGGCCGCCATTAATAAGCAGCTTTGGCGGCGCATTTGTTATTTGATTGGTAAATTGAGATGCCACAGCCGCAGATAATGTCCCAAGCCCAAGCCGGCCAGGTCTGTCTTGGCCTCGTCTAAGCCTGGCTCCCAGACGAATGTAAATGGCTCCAGTAGGTAGCCAAGATGGCGGCAACCAGACGGCTAACAATGCCAAATTACAGGGGAAACATCTGCCACAAAGGCAGGGGAAGGAGAAGGAGGCCGAGGCCCCCCCAGGCAGGAGATGTGTCAGGGCTGCAAAAACCACTCAACTTTTATATATATTTAGCTTAATAATTTATAAAAAAAATCATAAATAACAAGTCCTTCTTTAGAAAATAAATATGGAACTCTATAACACTTGAAGTATTTGCTAATACTCTAACTTCTTAAGAAAATATTGATATCTGAAGAAAGTTCATATTAGTTGAATGTTTAATCCCTGGTTACACACACCTCACCATGCCAAGTGACCAATTCTGGGCAGGATTGGGAGGGGGACAATGAGAAGCTGGAGGGTGTTGGAACTGTGGAAATGTCGCGGCAAATCCAAACAAACAATTCATCAAAAGCGGCGACAATTAAGCAATGAAATGAAATGAAATTCAAATGAAAAAAAAATATTCATAAGCGCCAGTCGCTTGAATGGGGGCGGTGCCAAGGCGGCAAAGAGCGATGGGGAGGTGAGCGATTATAGAAGAAGAAAGAAGCCGCCGCCGCCGCCGCCGTCGCTTGATGAGTTTTCGCCGCTGCAACTGCGGAAAGATAAATTGCCTCGCTGATGTAGGCAAATGCACAGAGATCTCTCGGAACGCTTCCCCTCCGCCTGCTCCGACTTCCTCCAGCGGCGACATAAATCATTGTGATTGACAGCTGCTGGCCATGATAGTGGACCGCGGGGGGAGTGGATGCACCACTCAACTCCTGCCGCTGCCCGCAACTAAACTCATTTAAATTCCATTTCAATTGGCCGAAAAAAAAGAAAAATAAGCAATAATAAAGCGAAAACATTTCACGCGCTAATTACAGGGTGCCAGCGGAAGACGGACATCGGACATTGGACACTGGACAGTGGACACTGGACACAGATCAATCATATGGGCATCTTGTACTGAAATGAGTTATAATTGAAACAAATGCGCAGCTGTTTTCTGAAATTATTTCATCAGCAGTGAGTTCCACGAAAGATGGCGGGAAAATGAGTTTGAAAGCTTGATCGAATGTAGGATTACTTGTAATTCATATTAGATAGAAGACTTAATGAAATAGATTAAATAAATGGAAAAAGTCTCATGGTATAATTACAAAATTGTAAAATAATCACACTAAGTTGTATGTGACTGTTAATTGCCTACTTCTTAACCGTCTGCTAGTTAACTTAATATTAATTAATAATTAATTTAATAAAACCTCCTGCTAGTAAACACCATCCCAGATATCCTTGTGCTAATTAACCTCTTGCTTCTTAACTCTTTTGTAGATAAGCTTCTGTTAGTCAAACCGCCAACTAGTTAACCTCATGATAACCACCTACATTTTCCTAAAATTATAATATTTATGGCAGAAATATACTTTCTAATCAGTAATAGTATTAAAGTACGAATCAACCGATTAAGTTTTGGCTAAAATTAGAATCCACCGACTAGTTAACTGCATGGACTTTCCTAATAATATAATATTTATGGGAGAAATATACTTCCGAATCAGTAATAGAATTAAAGTACGAAACTACCTATCAAAATTAAGTTCTGTCTAGAGTATCTAAGGCTGAAAGTACCCCCTTGTAATTAAACTAATGGGTATCACATTTTAAAGATCAGGAGCAGAACTAAAGTTGCGGGAGGCACTGGCAGAGGGCAAGACACGCACACACACACTCGCTGGGAGCAGTACGAGAAACTCGAGTGAGTAAATTGTGAATAATTTCGTGTTGTCTCATCAATATAAATAAAATATTTATTAACAATTTGTTAAGAGCTATAAATCGCACTCAGCAGCAGCTTTCGGCCAGCAGGGGAAGTGGAACTGGGCCCGGGTCGCGACTCGAGCGGTTTGGCCAAGTCTCTCTCACCAGGATCGGTGGTGGTGGTGGTGGGACCTGTGCCTGTGATCGTCGGGGGGACCGCCTGTGGTGCGGGCGGCGACGGCGGCAGGCTGGGCATATTAATTGTACGCTTGTTCAGCAAGCCGCGATCGCGTCCGGGTCGGGCCCAGTGCCAGAGATCGGCCAGATCCACGCCACATATCCCCCGAATCTCTGCTGCTGCTGCTGCTGCTGCTGGTGTCTGGCCAAATTGCTGCTATTTATGTTGGTAACTACCGTATAAACTTGGCAACAACAACGCATGCACACCCCAACACATACACGGGACATCGGTGGAACACGGCAAACGCTGAAATCAATATGTTTGCTAATAAATTGTCCCAGAATATTCATTAAATTAAAAAGGTAACAAAAAGTGTTGTGCAAGAGCATGGCGAACAGGAGCGCTGAGGGGATTCGAAACTGATGCTGACATAGAAAGGTTTAATATTCGAAAATAATGGTATATATTATTTATAATACAGGCTTTGCAATGCAGACTAATATTCTGTTGTGTTAAGTAGGCAGAGATCACAGGAAATTAGTAAATAATTTAAGTAATATATTTAAAAGTAATCAACGTAATATTTTTGGTGCCAAATTCAATGTAAAGTCGTTTATTTAAGATTGATTGAATTAAAACATCGTTTATAATGAAATCAAACTCACATCGATTTCTGTTCTTATTTTTTTAATAAGTAATTTCAGAAAATCAATGTAAATTTAGCCATAAATTAATATATATCCAACTTAACCCATCATTTTGAAGCCCTTAAACTTTATCAATGCGCCCCTGTATCCGCTTTGAGCGCGAAAATTTATTTTTAATTACGCAGCCCCAAACATGGCACAAACAGCGGCCGCCACATTCTGATGCCAATACTCAGACCGATGCCGATTCGCGATTCCTATTCACGACGAATATTCCCGACCCGGCTGAGGCCTGGAGCTCTGAGATCCCACAGGACAGACGCGGCTGGAGATGAGACCGTCTGTGACCGTCGACTGGCGGTTGGCGCTTGGAATGCGCTGCTGTGGAGACTCTGGTGCTGACTCCTCTGGCCAGGGCACTGCAAAATTATGACATGAACATGAACGAAGTCCACATAATGATGTTATACAATACGCCATCTTAGCGCAAACAAGGCGAAAAGCCGCGCCAGACTCCAAAGCGCGACTCCTCTGGCCACTGGCGCTTGTCCGCCCGGTAATCCCATCTCCAGCTCCATCTGGATCTACCCCACATCCCCCGCGGGGGCTTGGAGGCACAGGACATGTGTTGAGTATTTGTTGTTTGCCCTGGCCCTTGGCCAGGCATCGGGCAGGAAGGAGGATCAGTGCTCGGATTAAGTTCACCTCGTACACATGTACGCACGCTTGATCAATCTATGTCTAGGTATTCCAGAAATCAGATCTAATTTACTATATGAATGTCGCAGAAACAGGGGAATGCTAGAGTAATTTAAATGGGACTTGCATTGGGCATTACAATAATACGATTAGTACAAATCCTACTACTAAAGTTAAAGATATTTAAAGATCTGAGAAGTATGCACCTAAGAAAATCGAGTGAATAGATTTATTTCCAAGTAAATGGCATTATCTTAGACTACAAATTATTATATAACTATTATTATAGATCAAATTATTATGTTTTTGGGCTAACATATTTTTCCTGATTTTAGAATGTTGTATACTTTCATTTGCCAAACAGAACTCTTATCCCACACAACTCGATTTTTGCAGGGTATTCATATTTGGCAAATTCACGGATAATCCCCGATTTGCCTTGTTCCTGCCCAGAAGCTGTTGTCACGGCAAAGGCACAGGCACTTTGACGAGGGACAGGTTCCCGGGGTCCCAGTGGTTTTGGTTATTGACTTTCTGGATGCTGTGAAAATTCGGAATTTCGGTTCCAAAAAAATATTTGTCGATGAGTTTGTGATTTATGATACGTAGCAAACTCCGGGGGATTCGTGCTGCAAACTAGAGAGTGAGAGAGGTTAATGGCAGCAGCCGCTTTAAGTGGAATGTAACCCAGTTCCGACGAGGGTTTCCGCTTTAATGACACAGAAACCGAAAGTCCCAAGAGCTAGAACCTCCGCTTGTAGGTACGTATACAATGTACACATGTGCGTGGGCCTCAAATGGGCTTTCCGTAATACATAATGCCGGGTTCTTGACTGCCATTAAACTAAATATAGCAATTACGAGCCAATTGCGATTCACAAATGCCATTGAAACTGCATTCAACAAAAAGGGAGAGGGTTAAGGCTTACACACGCACATTTAAGCCATACAAGTAGGCAATAGGAGTGTGCGTGCGGCCGCGCTTGTGTGAGTGCGTAATTGGCAACAAGCAGTTACAGCCATATATTCTGTCATTTACCTCGAAATCATCGCATACGAACTAACGCTAAAAGCTCCTCTGGCACAAAGGGGGAAGTGAACAAGTACAAGTACAAGTACAGACAATGGCAACCTTCACACACAAAATCGTTGATTAAGAAAATTATGGAGATGTTATGTGAAAATAAATGGGGGCAGGTCGCCAAGTATAGGTTATGCGATGATGTGAGTGTCATTTGTACAGCGTTGAAAAGTAAATAAAGGTAAAATATAGTAGGGAGACTGATTTCAAGGGAAATATGTATCATGTAGGTGGGTGAAATTAATGGGATTTTACGACTAAAACAAATTGGAAATTTCCCTTTTAAAAATGATGGAAATGTTAGGAAACGATTAATGCAGACATTAGGTCGAAGCTATGTTCTACGGTTTTAAAAGCAATAACAAATAAATTGTTTTATGGAGATCAACGTTCCATATGATGAGTTTAATTGATGAATCCCTTAAACTATTTTAAGAACACTCTTAGCCTTTTAAAAATTTACCATTTCAACATTTAAATGTTAAGCAATGCCATAACGATGTTATACTTTTGAAACTTTCTTAAAAAAATAAGAAGAAAATGAGCTAAAAAAAATTGCATGACATACATATATAATATAACATGTAACATAACATATATAATATAACATATATAAACCTATATAATACTTGTATAATTTCTATTATAAACATTCTATATTCCTCTCTTTTAATGTCTTTAACCAGATATTAAACTAAATACTAACCTAAATGTTTAGAAATCTAGTATGGCAACTGTTAGTTTGTTGATTCATCTTTTTTTATGTACATAGATACTACACTATAGGTTAAGTTACTAAACTACAGTAACAAATACAATAATAAATTTACTCACAATAAAAAAAACAGATTGTAACTCAGAATTTAAAAGATCAAAGGGGGTTAGTTCATTTTTGAACTGAAAGGAGAGGCCTTACTTTTGTTTGTTTTGATTCCCTGATTGTTGTCACCACAGAGAATATTAATAAAATAAACAATTATTATCACCACAGAGAATATTAATAAAATTAAACAATTTCCTAGTAATCTTTTGAAATGTATCTGTAAAGTAATGCAAAATAAAATACTAAGCTTGCTGAAACCAATCAAAACTTGATCAGATCCCTTATCTATTGTGTATGTTTAAAACGAATGTCTGTAATTAAACTATTAAATCGCGTATCTCTTATCACATACATCTATTGGAAGCATCCATTCGCGTGTTATCTGGCCAAAAAATCAAACGTCACAAACTTCCAGCCTTCAGAAGCCGGCCAGTCGTCAGTCAGAGTTTCACTCAATTTGCCACTCAAAGCCCAGACGGATGTCTGGTGAGTGAAAATGCGCCACTGGAATCTGGAATCTGGAATATGGGTGGAGACACCTCTGCTCTCGCTCTCGCTCTCGGCCGCCTGTCTCGCTCTGGGCATGCAGCCATCCCGCTCTGACATGGAGCAGGCCAGGAATCTCAGTCGCAGCAGGCGGTGGCAGCAACAACAAAGGCCAGGCGTCGCCCAGAGCAACAACAACAACTGCAATGGGGAAAAAAGCAACCACGAAAATTTATGAAACACAAAAGTGGAGGAAAAAAAGGCAACTTAAATGGCGACGACGAAGTGGCGGCACTGCAGTGATTTGGGAAGCACAAAGGGGGGTTGGGGGTCCGAGGAATTGAGGGTTAAGGATTGGCGGTTTGGCGCTTGAGGTGGCTGGAGAGAGGGGGGAGAGGAACAAGAGTGGCAATGGCTGCGGGCACACACAGGATAATAAATAATTGCCCGACATCGGCAGGAGACTTGGCTCAGTCAGTCTGCGCTGGCAACATAATTTCTGCGGCCCAAAACCTGTCAATGTTTCTCATCGCAGCAGAGCGATGCACATGTTCTCAGCCCCTCGAGGGTGCTCCTGCTCCTTGTCCCTCCGCCACCTGAACGATCCTGAGCCGATCCGATCCGATCCCTTTCAGTCGTCATGTCTGCTGGCAACGTGGAAAGTTAATCCCGGATAAGTAAACGGATGATGAGGCAACGCCCTGTGACACTGACAGGAACTACACTTGGATAAATTTTGAATAAAACTAAGGAAATACAAATGTCCAAGAAAAATAATGTCTTGGAGTTTCTAGCCAGACTTTTGAATAAATGAAATATTTGAATACAAATATCAACAAAGCATAGAAATTGTTGTTTGTTAGATAATTGTGTATTTAAAATG
>JAEIIH010030685.1:0-10389 GCA_018904745.1 Drosophila orosa
ATAGTACTAGGCAAGAGCTATAAGTTAACATTTATAGAAACAAAATTTAACAAATTTAACTTACGTTTTTTTTGCTTTAAATGCGTACGAATGTAGCGTGCGACATTTTGGAAATGCCCATATGTAGTTTGCGTTAGTATTTATTAAATTAAATTGAGTTAGTTTGAATTAATTAAGTTGTATATTAAACAATAGTTTAAATTGTAATTATGTATACAATTTTAAAACTGTTATTGGCGTTCAAGTTAATAAATTCCTTACATTTTTAGATACCTGAATTTCACGACAAATTTTACTATTTATACTCATAATTAGTCATCGACATGAGTTCTTCATTTGAGATAAATCTTTACATATGTGAACAGCAACTGATTGGGGAAAACAACTGAGTTTCTGAAACGGATGCAAGCCACATTTCTTTTTTGTGTCCGATAACAATTGCCAGCACTTAAAGTTGAAGTTCCACATTGATAACCAGCGACCAACTATTGTGGCTGCTTTATTGTTTATCTGAATGGGAAGCCGCTGAAAGTGAAGTGAACTAAAATGGGCCGCATATGGCATTTTCATTCCGAATAATACTTTGTATACTTTGTTTTCGCTCAAAAAATAAAACAATAACAGAATTGAAACATTCGCGGGATCGCAGAGCGTGGCTGATTTTATTGACGTCAGATGAACAGAGGCCTAACAAAACAATTTGACAATTGGTTTGCTTTCTGGTTTGGTTTTTGATTCGGTTTCGCCTTTTGTATGGAGTGCAGTCACTGTCACGCTAATTTGAGCTGAGTATAGGGCAGCAATAATAGCAATTCTATTAACTGAATGACATAATAATAAATTCATTTTAACTGCCTTTTAACAAACAGATGCTTCAGCATTTATAAGGGTTGAGTTCGAAATTGTTGTTAAAAAACTCACTTTAAGATTAATTATTGTAAAAAAATGTATAGAGAGCTCTCTTAAATCACTTAATTTTTCCAGATACAGAAAGAATTGATCTTTAAATAGAACATTCATCACCTTTTTTTTTTTGCGAATTCGTATACATACTAAGTTTTTTTATACTCTTTTGGGATAAGAAGAACATGTATTAGTTAAATTTTTATATATTTATTAACCGCTGTTACAATCAGTAGTTTTTAAACAATATTTGGCATTTTAGTGGAATTCCACATTGAAAAGATATGTAGTTTTCTGGGGCATCTCGCTATATTTTACAAGCTACAATTTAGGTTCTTCTAGCCAAAACACTAGTCTTTAAAATCTTATCTCTATCAGAATCTATTTAAACAAGGCGTCAAGCTTTATGAGGTGGCTTTCCATCGTTTCAAGAGCTAGCATCACTATAATGAAATAATTTTCAATGATAACGACATGATAGCGTAATTGCATAAATAAAACTAATCACGATAGATATCAAATATGTTGGACAATACAAATGAGTTCATATTCGTGTTACGAAATAAAGTTATAATTGTATAATTTTCTTTTTTGTTCACCTGCAAATTTTTCAATTGGCGGCTGCAGTGCATGTGAATAATTTTACGATGGCAATGGGTCTAAAATTAGACTATCTGTATGTAAAATATTTGGTTTAGATTGTGCATCTTTGTTTGGACTTGCCACACGCAAATCGAGCTTCCAGCTTGCAGTCGAAATGCCCCAGTCGGCAACAATGATAGGCAAATATGCTGTTAAATTGCGTTTAATTGCAATTGCACACTGAATTGGAACGGAGCTGGAGGTCTGTCAGGTTGGGCATGCCTAAATTTAATTAATTTGCAATTACAATTTCAACTGAAAACTGCCAAACAAGTCGGGCAAACATTTAAGTCCGTCTCGCCCCCACATGTGGGATTTGCCTTGTCACGATTGCCAATTGAGAACATTCCTAGAACGCAGCATTCAGGGTTTCATCTCGGATTATCCAAGTCCTTGACCTGCTAATGGAGCATCATCGTTCTCACGAACCTCAAACCGAAAGGAATCAAAGTCATCGATGCGCAGGGGAACGGATACGACTTTAGCCAGGGCGATAAACACAATTAATCCCAGGAGAAAAGACAAAATTAGTTGACCCAGTGACACTGAAATATGAAAGACTTGTTAACATCTAGTTTAAAATATTTAAACACTTTTGAAACCTTTTCTGGAGGACCAGGGCACCTGTATCATTGATGGTATCATTTTATTATCGCACTTCTCACTTGGATAACCGAATTAAAAATGAGCTATACGTGCGTATTTAATTCGATTTTACCTGCCATTGAGATATAAATGACGTAAAGATTGGCCAGCTGCTCAAACAGAAACTACTACAATGCTTGAGCTGCCAGAACCTACAGTGATCCCTGGGAATAAAGGGAGTAGGAAATATCTGAACTTACAATAAAAACACGGAAGTATACATTTTTAACGCTTCTTTACAATTCAATTTGATTTTTATAAACTCCCTTTGCCTTTTGTAATTCCCAAACAACTAAATTTGGGTTTTGTTTTTAATTTTCTGATATCAACCTTTGATTATAATGTTGTTAAAAATAGATAGGAAAATGTCAAGTTTTGTCAATGTCAAAATATTTTAGCCACCTAAATTGATTTCTTACCTTCCTGATAACCATATCAGTTTACCAAGAAACCACCTTGATTATGAAAAAGTGGATTTCCTTGAAACCAATTCTGCTAATATATCAATAATGGGCAGTACCAAAGACTTATCACGCCGACAGAAATTGACCCACAAAATGTGATTAAAAGCCAGGCAAGCAAGCGCTATCAAACTTATGGGCAAGTCAATGATAAAGAGTAATTATTGCTGCAGATAAGTTTTGAATAGAGGCTCAATGATAAGCCCAGCAAGTGGGGAGTGGCAAACTCACAAATCCATGGGAATCACCGGAAACCCAATCATTTAATGTAATGTGCCGCTGGGCTCTAGATATGGATGAGTGTTTCTTGGCTTTTATTTATCTGCTGGGTTGAAAGAACTGCAACAAACAAAAGAGAATGAAACCAGAACTGCATGTATTTTTCTTCAAAAACTCTGTATTTTGGCTGTCTGGCTGCATTTCTTGACAAGGTGTCGTCTTGTCAGGTTCCAAACTGATTTTCTTAAGCCACAATATATTGTCGCAGCTGTTTTGCCCTGTGACTGCTATTAATATTACCAAAGTCATTGTTTCATCCATGCAAATGAGTTGATAAGTGAGTGCTAAACAAGCGATTTGCTAAACAATGACTAAAGACGCTTCGAAACAAAGAGTTTTGTTTGACCAAAACAAAGATTTAATTGTTCTAATAAATGTGACGCTGGGCAGTTGTTGTTTATAAAAGGGAAATGAAACACGATCTCAAGTGAACAGTGATTGAACTTTTACTCTGGAGAGGTTAATATATTAAATTATAATTTTGGTGGTTAAATATATTAAAATTTCAATTATTTTTCAAAAGGTTTATTTTTAACTCCATTTTTAAATTGGATAATAAGTATATTAAGTGTAAATAAATACAAAACCCTTTCTAGCATAAATATACCTTATCAATTAACATTAATTATGTAGGTGATCAGTTCAACGGCCCCAACTACCCCGATTTGGGCTTGATTTGCTTAGCACTCGCGACACGCTAGTTCCCAACTAAACAAAGTCTTAAACCGAACAGAATTATCTTTATTATAGTGTCAAAAGTGTAATTGCTTTTCTATTTGCTCTTCGCATGCCAAACAAGCGAATTGTTTAGATTTTATGTTGTCTGTTAGTTTTACGACACAAGCTCGAGAATAGCCAAACTTGTGGCAGACACTTGGCTGCTCGCAGATGATGTTTACGTACGCCAAAAAGCCATTTTCTGTTCTGCAGTTATCTCGGAAGAGAAGCCCTCCAAACCGGGAAATCACACACTTGCAGCCACGTACAAAATTGAGAAGAGCAAATAAGAATAACTAAAAAATAATAAATATTTATCAGCAACGCGCGGCCGGAGAATGCAGTTCCGAACAGCAGCAATTGTCACGTTTTGCATGAGATTAGCACAGTTCGGCCAAGCCGAGCGGAGGCGAACCAAACTTCAACCGAGCAGAACCAGCACAATTTTCAGATAGTTGACACTAGTGATCGAGTGACTGACGCGAGCACACATGCACCACTAAGGGAGTACCTACCTCTTATTTTGCATTGCAGAAGATGTAAGGCGAAACCCGAGTGGAGCTCCCCGCCTTGAAGAAACACAACCAAAGAAGCTGCAGGTCCAGGTCCCCGAAGTTCAACCAAACGTTCCTTCCATCCCCGCAAGAGTTACCCCATAATAAGGCCAAATGACTGCCAATAGTCTGCTGGGAAGGTCCATACTTAATGAAGGTGAGTGAGAGCTCCGTGCTGACGAATAAAATGTTATATTTACATATATTTATATTTACAGGCCGCTCGAATAAACGATCGTTTGTCTCGCTTATTGTGGGCCTGGTGGTGGGCTTCTGTCTGGCAGAGCTATTCGTGTACACCTCCACACCGGAACGCAGCGAATTCATGCTCTACGATGGCCATCGGCATGGCGACGTGAACGATGCTCACCATAGTCACGACATGATGGAGCTGACGGGGCCGGAGCAGGACGTAGGCACACATGAGCACGCCCATGAGAACTCCACCATTGCGGAGCGGCTGTACGGCGAGGTCCGAGTGCTTTGCTGGATCATGACCAATCCGAGCAACCACCAGAAGAAGGCGCGACACGTCAAGCGCACCTGGGGAAAGCGGTGCAACAAGCTGATCTTCATGAGTTCGGCCAAGGACGACGAACTGGACGCGGTGGCCCTGCCCGTGGGCGAGGGTCGCAACAATCTGTGGGGCAAGACAAAGGAGGCCTACAAGTACATCTATGAGCACCATATAAACGACGCCGACTGGTTCCTGAAGGCCGATGATGACACCTACACGATAGTGGAGAACATGCGGTACATGCTGTATCCCTACAATCCCGAGACTCCGGTCTACTTCGGCTGCAAGTTCAAGCCGTACGTGAAACAGGGCTATATGTCCGGCGGTGCCGGATACGTCCTCAGTCGGGAGGCAGTTCGTCGCTTTGTGGTCGAGGCTCTGCCCAATCCCAAGCTTTGCAAGGCGGACAACACGGGCGCCGAGGATGTGGAGATCGGCAAGTGCCTGCAGAATGTCAAGGTTGTGGCGGGGGATTCCAGGGATACGAACGGACGGGGCCGCTTCTTCCCCTTCGTCCCAGAGCACCACTTGATACCAGCGCACACGGACAAAAAGTTCTGGTACTGGCAGTACATCTTTTACAAAACAGATGAGGTAAGTCACCAGAAAATAGAGATAAAGAGAGCCAAATTAAGCTGTTTTCCTTTTATTTCAGGGGCTGGACTGCTGCTCGGACAATGCCATATCCTTCCACTACGTCTCTCCGAACCAAATGTACGTGCTGGACTATCTGATCTACCATCTGAGGCCGTACGGCATTATAAACACGCCGGATGCACTGCCCAATAAGTTGGCCATCGGAGAACTGATGCCGGGACCCAAGGAGCCAACGGAAGCTACGAGTGATGCGGTCTCCAAAAGATCCGCCGAAACGCAGACGCAATAATTGAGACGGCCGATCCAACCTCCTAATGTACATAGATAGTTTTTGTATATATTTCTACGTACTTCCACACGATATATCGCCCTAAGCTATACTAGCATTGCCATTATTACCTTCATTTCCATATACTTTCTGTTACGCCGACGGACCTTGAATTAGTATAATTTCCCCCATATGTGCTCGGGGGCTTCGTTTGGGGCGCCATCGCTGTGCCCGCATCTTTTGTACAAACACCAAAACTAGATATAATTTAGAACTGTTAATTTAGTTTGTAATTAAGTCTAGGTTGTACATTTTGCAAATCATCACTACTAGAGCGCATTAATTGAGATAAGTTGTCGTTTCATTTAGCTAGCCATTTACAATTTTCAAACAGTCTAAGTATATCCTATATATGTATGTAGCTATATATATTTAATCTCTCTTGTGATTGAGATACTACGTATTCTAGATATTAAAGTACTACACAATTCAACAAGTATTTAATAAAATGCTGCTAATGTATTACAAAGAAACCACAGTTGTCTTGTTTTTGTGAATAAAAGGAATCAGAATTCATGTCAATGAAATGGAAGGCTATTTACCTATTATAAATTGGTAAATATTTATAGACGTGTATGCTGTTCATTTACATTGTAACCTTCGACAACTCATTATAAATTAACTAGAATTATTTTTTGATTCTTGGATTGTAACTCACTTTTATTCATGTTCAATGATAATCCTGAATTAGGATCTTCTGACGGAAGCAATGAATTAAATCCGACTTGATCCTCGTCGCTGGAGCCCGAGTAGGTGGAGGTGATGTACATTTAAGATTCCAGATTCCCCGTGCTGCGGCACCTCAACTAGCACATCGACCATTCCCAACAGATTTGTCTGGCTGCCTTGTATATTCTTGTCTAGCAAAATGGGATCTATATCAATGATTTCCTGCTTGGGGACATTGCTCTCAAAGAAGTCTTTGGTTTGAGCCCGCTGTGAAAATTCCGCTTATCTTATCATTATGAGTTCCTCTCTTGTTCCTTCTTGTGGATGAGATTCCTCGAGCAATACTTGCTTTCCCAAACTCGGAAACCTCCTCCATTTCCGCCACCGCCATAGGCTTGATGATGAGATAGGGAGAAAGGGCCGTCGCGTTATCCCTAGCATCTCCTTGAACCAGACCTACTACTCACGTGCACCTCGAAGTACGGCGCCACTAGGCCACTAGGCGCATCCAGGTCCAGGTCCTAACTCTTAGAAGCCAATGTCGGATAGATGATGCAGGACACACTTGCTCCTGCGAATATTTCCGCACAATTTAGTAGTAATAACACAACTGTCGTCTGCACTCAGATTGATCTCTTCACTCGGCGATAGGGAAAGCATTTTCGCTGTTGCCGAAAAATCTAAACTAAGGCTATTAAAAGAGAATGGGAATGAACAAAAAACAAGAAAGGAACCTAACTTCTGAATGTTGCGAAGTTTGTATACCATTGGAGTTAGTTACAATAAATAAAATGTTACAAAATAAATAATGTTATTTTAGTCAGAAGCTTGGAACGCAGTAAGGAGCCATTTTCGACCCTATAAAGTATATTTATTCTTGATCAGTATCAGCCAAGTCTATCTAGCCATTTCAGCAAAAATCAAAAATGTTCTCCCCTTTTTACAGATTTTATAAGGGGTAACATCATTAAAATTGTCAAAAATGTACTTTTAATATAAAGATTTATTACCGAACGAAAACTAACTCAGAAAAGCTTTCCGAATTGAAATGAATGGATTTTTGGCTATGTTATGATCGATTTCAAATTAGCCAAAATATCTATTTCGACTTACGAAATAATTATTGTTCTTTTTGTATGGATAAACATTTTTTTATTTGTATTACTCGCAAGAAGAGATGAGGTATAATTGAACAGAACATAGGAATATTTGTACTATAAAGCACAAAAAAGCAAAAGCGTCTTTTACTCCACACAAGTATCTATGCAATCCATATAGGAAGCAAATTTATTGTCATTTCCACCGCAGCCTCCATAGATGAACTGGACGCAATCATTTTTTCTGGAGTCATAAGACCACATAAATAAATGAGCCAGACACGGGCCCGAATTAACAGAACTAGCCTGGCCGCAGATCCCTATAAGTTAACAAAATCTCGATTTAGTTTACGGTATAAAGATAAGTATAGTATCACATACCATTTTTCAGAGCCAAAGAACTGGCCACAAAAGCGGCCAACACAACCAGAACTATAATCAGCTTCATTGTTAATTAAAAATAATATAACTTGTAGCTGGCGAGTGACTTATGTGGAAATAAACTAAAACTGCATCAGCCAGTGCAATTTATACCATTGTAGAGCCTATTTGTCTTATCTATAGTTTTTTTTTCCTAGAAAGGTGATAGAGATTACGCTGGAAAATCATTGTTATTCTTTAGCCTGACCCATAACCCTTCTACGAAGAATGCTGATAATTACAATCTAATTCGCATAAAGGTGCAATCTGTTACACTACTTCTCAGAAAATATATATGAGGTTTCAAGCAGCAGCAAACTATTTTATTTCAAACAAAACCCAAGTACTTATTACTTAGGCCGACAGCATCACGGAACCAAGAATCAGTTTATACTTTTCTAAGAGTTTTCGACCTGCTTAACTCGAATCTGACATCCACTCTATCGGATATAGATCAACAGACCATATCTCGAAGTCAAACAAAGATGTTTACAAATTGTATCAGATGAGAAAAAAACCAAAATTCCATTTTAAAATAAAGATTTACGTGTAAAACCCACTGCAGGATTACATAAAATTAATCATTTTAATCTATTAAAATTAAACGTCTACGTTTCAATTCGTTATTTCAAGCTTCCCCTGTAACTGTTAATAATTTGTTTTATAATAATTGCGTATCTTCAAGTTTCCCGCCCTAAATTCGCAAGCTTGCCACTTTGTTGTCTTCCTGCTTTGATCTGCTTGTGGCAAGCAGTTCACGTTGACAGCAGACATGTGTTGCCAACTGCCTGCAAGCAGTGCAAGCATAGGACATAAATTGGGAAAGCAGTGAACGCAGCTGACCGGTCGTGGGCAAGCAGTGCAAACAGCTGACAGGCCGTGTGCTTGTTTTGATTTGTTTTATTTTGGTTTTGTTTTTCGTCACTCAATTTGTTTAACCAAATGGAGAAAATAAATGAAGACCTGTGGCCTAAAATCCTCCAGTTTCTCCCCATGATCGATCAGATCTCGTTGGCCCAAGTGAACGAAAGTATCCAAGAGTATGTAAAATTCCACTGGCGGCACAGCAAGGCAGTCACGCTGACCGGTGATGTCATGGAATTCTTCGGGACAAACGAGCCACGGATGCTGGAGAGTCTGGAGTGCTGGTCGGAATCAGTGCAACGCCTAAAGATAAGCAGGGGCAGCATGGAGCTGCTGAAGAAGTGGACTCCATATAGCTTTCCCAAGCTGCGGACGCTCGACTGCGAAATGGACTACAATCTGGAGGAGGCCGACGATGAGACACTGCTCCTCACGAATCTCTTTCCACTGCTGACACACCTAACGCTCAGCAGCAGCACCACCGGCTGCCACTTGTGGCGCTGGAAGCTGCTGAAGGAGCTGCATCTCATCTGGTGCGAGTATTTGGACACGGACACCTTCAAGGAGATCTTTGGCACGCTGCAGCTGACGAAGCTAACACTGCTCTATTATGGTTACAATGTCACCCTGGGCGAGGATGTGCTGGAGGCTGCCCAGTGCTCGACGCTGGAGGAGCTGCAGATCGATGATCACCATCTGCTGGGTGATTTCCTGCCCCGGCTGCTCCGACTGCCAAACTTCCGGCGACTGTCCTTCTACACGCGCGACTACTACGAGTACTTGCTGGGCACAGTGGCCAAGAGCAAGCCTCTGAAGGTGCGGTCGCTGCTCTTCCACGACGCCTTCTGGAGCAGCGAACGGGTCACGGACGCCATTGGAGCAATGAAGAATCTGCGCAGGCTGGTCCTGCAGGACGACGACATCGAATCGCATATGCTGCACGCCATCTGCCACAAGCTGCCGCATCTGGAGGAGCTGCATCTTCTGAAGATGCGCGACCTGCCCTCGCCCAACAAGCTGTGGGAGATGGTTGCAGCCTGCCGCACGCTCACAATTCTCAACATGTCGTCCACCAAGCTGAGCTATGAGATGGTCAAGCCTACAGCGACGCGCTTGGCCCAGATTCTGCTACGTCGCAAAGCTCCGCTGACCCTGCATCTCCACAACACTGGCTTGGACCCCCAAAGGGTGTGTGTTCCCTTTAGAATTTTGAAATACTTGTTAATATTAAACTCTTTTTTCAGGTTCTCCCTGACCTGCAGCATCCCAATTTAATAATCTCATTCGAGCCCATCAAGCTGGATATTTGGAGCTCGCGTTTTGTGGAAATTGAGTTTAATACTGATACCTCTTAGAAATACACGGCCTTCTCTTCTATTTAAAACATAAATCCATGTGATGCATTTAAAATATTAGCTGTATTAAAAACTTAAGTGTAGATTTAATCTCTGCTTGTCCTTTTTTGTATATACTTTTTGAATAAAATCGTAATTATTTACATGGTTTAAAGAAAAGACAAAATCCCTACATCAATAAGCCTTTAATGAAGCAAGTCCTTTATGTGATTTGTGAATAATATTAATAATTTTTGTATGAAATCATTTTTGTTGCTCAATGTCTTTAGTTGACCCTTTAAGTTTATCTAATTCTCTGCTCTTAAATGCCTTAATTTCATCTATATTTTTTCTTTAAATTG
>JAEIIH010030715.1:0-10564 GCA_018904745.1 Drosophila orosa
AAGAACAACAAAAAAGAAAACGATAAAGCTTTAGAAACCGAAGTTTGTATGCTCTGTAAGTTATTAAAAAACCACAGAATTAATTTATATTATTATTATATTATTATAAACTACAATCTTAAAAATAAGCTAAATAATTGCCTATAATACACTCAAGAGTTAAATTACTTGTTAGCTCTTAATAAACAAATAAAATAAAATCAATAAGTAATCCCCTTTCTTTTTTCCCTAACAAACTTTTCCTTAAAACTAAAATACCTCAACTTAGGGCATAACAAAAAATCCCAGACAGCTTATCAAAAAAAAAGAAAACAATAACAAAAAACGGAAAGAGCTGCTACGTCATGGAAAGTACACACCTTCAGTTTCCCATTTCTGATCAGCATGGCAACCGAAAGGCATCTAACAAAAATCACAGATATCAGCGATCTGAAGGATCTGCAGAGTTTGTATCTGAAGGATTGGCCCAGACACTGCGTGGGCTACTTCTGGTTGGATAACTATCTGAGATGGCTGGCGAAAAATCCCAATTTAAATTATCTAAACTTTTATACTCTGGATAACGACTGGCAAAGCGATGGATTGTTTTTATTGGTGGTAAGTTAATATTTAAATAATTAATAAATTAATATTAATTATATATTATCTCCCTTTAGCATCGCTATCAACTATTTTTTAGCAACCTAAGCAGAAAGCAATCGAATCTGGAGCTGGCTCTGAGATTTTTGGACTGGTCTGGCGGCTATAAAGTCAGTGCCATTTACGAGATGCATCACAAGATCTACAAGGATTTGGTGGCAGAGCTTAGCCTGACCATGGATCGTGAGATGAACACCATTATGTATAGTCTGAGCCACGAGAAGGCCCAGGAATTGGTCATAGAGTGCCCAAAGGGTTATTATTTGGATAAAGTGAGATTGGAGCATGCAGAGCTTATAAATGATTTATGGTCAGCGCGTCATCCGGGGTCCCTGAAGCTCATACAAATGTTAATTGCAAATAACATAAACATGGGTTTATATGAAGAGAAGACGGGTTTGCTGTGTGCCTGGTGCTTGAGGTGGGAAATTAATTATTTACAGATAAATTATATATATTAATAATAATTTTCGTGCAGACTCCAAAGTGGTTTTCTCGGAGCCCTGGAGGTAATTCCCACCCATCAACGTCGCGGCTTGGGCCTGCTAGTTGCTGCTGCCATTTCTAAATCGATAGCCACCGATCTTCAGCAGGATGTCACGGCCTTGGTTAATATGAATAATGCAGCTGCCTGTCGAGTATTCGAGAAACTGGGCTTCCATTTAATGTCCGGGGAACACTACTACTGGAGCATGATCAAGCCAAAGGCTGGCGGTCAGATATCTTGGCCCAACAATGAATAATTAAATAATATAATATAAGCCAGACGGCCATTAAACGTCCAGAGATAGAGAAAGCCAGAGAGATGCAATTGTGGGAATATTGCGCACTTTAAGATAATTTTTTATATAAATTAGATCACTTACCGGTTACTAGGGAGCAGTTGGAAAGATGAGTAAACTACAGCAAGTCGCCGGCCTGCAGCAGCTGGAACAACTAAAGAATCTCTACAGCCGAGATCTTAAGTATCTCAAGGAGTTCTATTGCCTGGCAAATTATTTAGAACTTCACAGAAAGGATGCCAAGCTCAAGAATGTGAAAGTTTACACTCTGCCAAACCTAGAACTGGGATTATTTGTGATTTTGGTAGGAAAAGTGTGGAATTAGTGTTGGATTTGGACTTTTATTTATTAATTTGTTTGTTGTGTGAATCCCCAAAGGATCGTTATCAGCTATACATGGGTTGCTTGGCAAGTGAAAGATCTGAGGAGCTTTTGAAAGATTCCCTGGATCAGTTGGCTTGGTTTGCTGGCCTTCAGTGCGCCTCAATGCCTTGTAGATACTTCAAGGCGGCCAAAGGAGTTATTGAAGCCAAGAAACTTCGGCTAAAGTTCAATGTATTAACTTATTCTCTGCTTTTAAGCCAAGAGAAGGCTCTGCAGCTTGAAGTGAAGTGAGTTTCAGCCAAAAGATTGTTTTTATTACTTGTTAAACTTAATTTAAATTTATTTATTAATTGTTTTAGCCCACCAGTTGGTTTCTATTTGAAGAGTCTGAGTGTAAAGGATGCCCAGGTGATTGATGATCATTGGAAATGGAGTGAGCCGGGCAGCCTGTTTTTCTTGCAACGACAAATTGCATTCAACATTTGTGTGGGTTTGTATGAAGAGGAAAGCAATGAACTTGTGGCTTGGTGTGTCAGGTAAATATTATTTAATTTCTTTTCAAGAATTTTTAAGCTAATTTTTAACTTATTATACTTCTTCGAAGTATTTTATTCACCAACTTCTTAAATTTAACTTTAAGTTTTATCTGGGGTGCCATATAAATCGGTAAATGCTTGGCATATTTTAGGAATTAATTAATTATTAATTATTTATACATTTTTGGAGCCAATTAAAATTTTTTAGCAAAATCTGGGTCGCTTTTGAAGTAATTAAAAATATCTATCCACAAAAATATATCAGTTAAAGTAATGAAATTTCTAAATATTTAAAATTGTGGCTGTTAACATAATAATGTTGATATTGTGGCAAAATATTCAATTTATTAAACTATTGATTATTATTTTTATTGTAATAACAAATACAGTTTCTAGTTAAAAAGAGTTAGGTCAGAGCGACTGTTAATATTATTGAAAATATTCACCAAAAGCACACTTTAAAGCAGCGTTGGGCACGCCATGGCTCAATTTGCTCACGTTGCTCAAACCGTTATCTTTTTTCAAATGCAGCTGGCCGAGCTGCTGCTCAAACCGTTAGATATCGTGCCCTCCGCTGCTTTACAGGATTGATATAAGTATAGACTTCAGCTTAACATATTAATATAATATATATATATATATAATGAATACTAATTTTGGATTTAAATTAAATTAAATTAATACAATTAAATTAAGCTTATCGATTTTGTCGCCTAATATTTCCTTTTTACTTTTAAATGGTTTTAAATGCACAGCAAATTGTGGCATCCCTTGTAACTTCTAAGTAAACATTTAAAAAACGTCTACATTTTAACTGTTTAACTTGAAATACATTTTTATAATTGAATATAATTTTAAATATTTTCTACAATATATTCACAGAGCTCCTGATGGTTTACTGGCAGCCCTTCAGGTGAAAGACTCGCACAAGCGCCGTGGCTTCGGTGTCCTCATAGTCAAGGAATTCTCTAGAAGAGTGGCCCTGCAAGGTCACGATGTAATGACCGAAATTGACCACGATAACGAGGCATCATCTAATTTATTCCGAAAGATGGGCTTTCAAATAATCGATCAGTGCCACTGGCTAATAACGGAAGCCGAAAATGGGAATTTTCAATGGCCGGATGGCGAGTGATAAGATTAAGGGATTGTTTATGAATTTATATGTGTAAATTTGTGTTTTTTATTGTTGTTCTAATCATTAAAAGAAAAGACTTGTTGCTAGATGGGAAATTATTTGGTTAAAAAGAGTGTAAGTAATGAAAAATAAATATTTTTATTTAAATTCAGCTTGAAACTTCTGACAAAATATGTCAAGTGCATAAATCATTTAAAACTAAAGTTTTCCTTGGCTATTAAATCACTTCCGTGGCTTTTGCGGTTTCCCCACACGATATTATATCCAGATCCGGTTTATATCTCTAATTCCAACTGGAGACTTTCTGTCCCCAGATGTCGGTTTATAAGATTAAGATTAAAGACTCTTAAGGTGTAAATATTATTAAACATAATCTTTCAGGCTTGCCATAAAAAGATTAACATTTTCCCAGCTGGAAACTAAATTCAGAAAGAGCAAACAAATCAAAAGAGCTTTTATTGCTGATAAAACTCTCTTCCAAATATTTTTTAAGAGAATCACTAGAAGCTGCTTGGCCAGCTGTCTGATTTAATCAGCCAACCATTAGTTGTTTGTTGCTCGTGCTTAAAGGTTGTTGTTTTCGTTCACTAAAAAAAATGAGTGCAAAATTGGAACCCATTGATTTGCCAGTTTTGCAGAGATTTCAAGATCTTTTCAAACTCAATTGGCCCAAATATTGTCAGGAATATTATTGCCTAGACAACTTTATAGAGTTTTTGAAGAAACAACCCGAAATCAAGCATTTGCAACTTTATTCTCTGTCCACAAGGCAAGCCAGAGATGAGGGTCTCTTCGTTATAGTGGTGAGTTCTCTATAAATACTATATACTCTGTGGATTATTTTATCTGAGCTTAAGAGAGTTTATGTATCTCTTAGGATCGCTATCAGCTGTTTGCGGGCAGTTTAAACAACACGAATGGTCTTTTGGAAAAGGCTTTGGACTTGCTGGACTGGTCGAAGGGCTTGAAGTGTAGTTCCATTCCCTCAAGACATATGACAGTCTTGGACAAGGTGGTGGCAGCCAAGAAACTGCATTTAGTATTCAGAGATCCCACGGATTTGTTTTATATGAAGGCAGAGGAGGCCCTCCAGCTGAAAGTTGAGTAAGAAGTGATTTTAAATATAAATTTCCTGATTGAGTCTTAATAATTAGGTTTATATTTTATTTAAGACCACCTGCTGGCTTTGTTTTGAGATCTCTGAGTGTGGAAGATGCTTCTTTGGTGGATGAAGAATGGCCCAATCATCACTTGGGTTCTCTGTACTTTATCCAGCGACAGATTCGCCTGTGTGTCAGTGTGGGACTTTATAAGGCTGAAACCCAAGAGCTGGTGGCCTGGTGCATTAGGTAATAATTTAATTTTAGATAAATATATATAATATAATATATTATTTATACTTCTTAGACTACAAGGCGGCTACTTGGGGGCCCTACAAGTCAAGGACACGCACAAGCGTCGAGGATTTGGCAGCCTGGTGACCAGGGAAATCTCTTACAGGCTGGCTGCCCAAGGACACGATGTGATGGCCCTGGTGGGTCACTCGAATGCCCCATCCGCTGGCATGTTCCGTAAACTGGGCTTCCAGGTGATCGATCAATGCCTTTGGCTGCGAACAGAGCCCACCGAAGGAGAGTTTGTCTGGCCCGAGGGCGAGTAACTCGGAATTACATACTCGGAAGTACAAGTAAATGCTTTCAATCTGTCATGGAATTGCTTATTTTCTGTCTATATATACAACACTTATTTTTAAAACCTTTATGTATATTAAATTTATATTTTATAAGACTTTCGTCTTTACAAATAGTTTCTTAAAGATTGTATATCCTTTAAACTATATTTTCCAGCTCTTAGGCCTCCTGACAACCCTCCCCGCAGTCGGAGCCTTCACAAATATCACAGAGCGAGGACTGCACCTGGTAGTACTCGGTGGCCCTCCGCTTCGTGTCGTAGTAGTCGTAGAGGGAGACGGAGGCTGGCTTCTGCTTGGCCACCGCATGAGCCTTGGTGGCCTCCACGGGCAGGCACCTCACATCCCCGGGCGTCAGGCTGTCAAAGTAGACAACCACCTTGGAGTCCGAGTTCTTGGTCTCCACCCGCTTCACGCGGTCCACGGCCTTGATCTTGCCCAGGCTTTCGGCATCTCCCACAAAGCCAGAGGGCAGGGCAATCTCCATGACAGCCATGTTTGAGTCCTTGTCCTTGTCGCCATCCTCCAGTGGCACGTACTCGGCGCAGATGTCCATCACCAGCAGCTGGCTGGGTGAATCCTTCACCGTGGGAGTGACCTTAAAGCTGGGCTTCTTCTCCGTCACCGCCAGATTAAAGCGATACGAGAACTGCACCATCGCTGATCCCGAACCCTTGGCCGTGAAGTTCACCTTGCGTGTGTTCTTGGGCAGCACATGGGTCTGCAAAACGAGGGCGTTCTCGGGGTTTACAGTGATCTTGTCCTTGGATCCACCATCTGGTGAAGCCACAAACTCAATGTCCATGGTGCCAGATGAAGAGCCCGTCATGGAGGCGAACTTGGTGAGGGCCTGCAGGCCAATCACCGTGTCCTGAGTGGAGGAGAAACCACCGTTGCTGTTGCGCTGGGAGATTAGCCACTTTACAATGGGCAGGGAGATTTCATCCGGATTCCTTTCGAGGAGAGCAAGTAGGACGTAAGAGGTTATCTCCACGTCATTGCTGCTTGGCTTTCGATGGAAGGTGCGAGCCTGGGGAGACCCAGTCGCCTCAGGACTCTTGGACCACCACTTCAGGCCATTCTCACTCCGAGCCACTCCCTGCAACTTGGTCAGCACCTTCTCGGCCTGCGGATGCTTGGCCAGCTGAAGGGCCACGGCGGCAATGGCCAGGGAATACTGGTCCTCCGTCTTGTCCACCTCCTCGGCCACATAGCGAACCGCCTTCTCGATGGCACTCTGGTACTTTGGAATTAGTTCCTAAAAGAATGAAGTTATAAATCATTAATTTATTGGACTTGTTGGAGCTGTAAAGTTACTCAACTCACATTGTTTTCGTAGAAGGCCAGCAGGACGTACGAGGTAAGGGCCAGGGGATTCTGGTGGGCGTTATCGACGAGCTTTCCCGGCTCTGGGAACTCCCCGCTCTCCTTCTGCTTTGAGGCGAGGAAGTCGAGGCCTGCGGCCATCACCTTGGGCTCCACATCGATGTACTTCCCCGCCTGGTGGAAGGAGCGCATCACGTAGGCGGTGAGCCAGGTGCTGCCCGCATCATCCGACTTGCCAAAGGCGCTGTATGATCCATCATCATGCTTATAGGTTAGCTCCCTCTGGTAGCCAATCTCCAGGAACTTCCTGGCCTTGGTCTCGATGGCAGGCAATCGTTGGCCAGTGACCTCCAGATATTTAAGCACCAGAATGTTTGGCACAAAATTGACCATGTTCTGCTCTCCACAACCGTGGGGCAGACGCACCAGGTTATCTAAATTCTTGAGAGTAGGGCCCAGCACATTGCCAATTACAGAGAACTCAATGAACTCGGACTGGGGCACAGCTTCAGCGGGTATCTCAGCCTCCAGGGACTGCGATATCTCTGGCTGATCCTGCAGGTTAATGAAGACCGCCCGATTCTCAAAGTGTGTGATTCCCTCTGGCTCTACCTTCAATTTCTGGTGGATGGTGTCGCCGGCCAATGGAGAGGTGGCTGTGATCTTGAGGGTGGTGTATCCCACTTTCTTGGGTCGAATCATGAAGGAGACACTCTTGCCAGTGTTGGCCGGAATGGTGACATGTTTGACGCGGCGCACCTCATCGATGGCCTTCTCCAAGACCCTGTTGGTGGCCTCGGTGAACTCGTATTCCCGGTCGGAGTTGTCCATCACGACTTCCGCTTCAACGGTCTGGTCCAGATAGTTGAAAATCAGCACAGGAACGGCTATTACTTCACCTAAAATGGGGATTCAATTTAAATATTTAAGACTTTTCTCTTAGACTGAACTTGGACTCACCCCTCTTGACCGAATACGGCAGGTTGGTGGACACAAAGAACGGCTGGAACACTCGGATCTTGCTGGGGTTCTTGGTCAGGGCAATGCCCGTGTTGGGGTTCAGTGAGAAGCCAGTGACAACCCATGAGGTGATTGTGTCCGGGACCTTCTTGGTGATGGTGAAACCCTCTCCGTTAGCACTAAGGGATACGGTGAAGTGGATTAGATTTATGGTTTATTTTACAAGTGAAAAAAGTGGACAAAGATAACATTAGACATTGGATAAGTTGGGATTGAATGGCACGGAGAATCGTGGTTTAGAAATCAGTTAAAGGTCATGAGCTTATGAATATATTGGTTAGGTTTGAAACAACAACTTACTCAACGCCATTCGCAAACAGCCAAGTTTCGGGGAAATTTTTACGAATTGGTGCTAGTTTTGGTTTTGGTTTTGGAGGAGCTGGAGGAGCAAGAGCTGGTGCTGGTGCTGGTGAAGGCTCATCTGAATCAATTAAATAGTTGACTGGATATTCTGTAAGTTCTATGTTTCCCGATATCATCCGATGGCGGTTAGAATATCTGCTGGTGGATGCAAGTTGGTTACGTCTCGGGTACCAAGTTCTCTCCGGCTCTAGTGAATAGACTGAGATATCGGGATATATTTTAATATATATATCAGGGATCAGTAATTATTATAAGTTATATTATTAAAATCAAATGGTAATGATTATTTTTTTTGTTTTCTTTGCTATTATCATAAAAAATAATCATTAAATTTGAAAAAAAAACTAAAATAATAATTATTTTTGATCAAAAATAGAAAAATAATTATTATAGTTTATTGGATATTCTGTTAGACATACTTTCATAATTTGTTTCCTCTATATAACGGCTGCAGAAATATGATCTTCTGAAGGGGCAATGTCTTGGGGCCCATCCTCCGGGGGACCCATATCGGGCACTTATTGTGTCTGGGCGATCTGAAAAGTATTTAAAAATGGTAATAAACAGGATAACTTCATAACAATAAGTAGTGTTTTTCGCAAATACTTTTCTCGTTCATACTTTTCAGTTATGTTTAAGTTATCAGAAAATCTTTACTGGCTATAGAGAGCCTTTTTCTTAAACCTTAACGAATTTCTAGTTAATACTGTCTTTTCTCTTACAATATTCATAATAGGCATTGGTTAGGGTCACCAAGCCTGAGGTCGACGTCTTGTACTTCTGCTTCAGACCATTAAAGATAGAATCTCGACTCAGATCGTTGCCAGACTTGTGAAGCAGAACACTCTGATCCACACCCAGAAGACCCACAAAGGAGTCTGGATCGGTTCTCACTGTGAGCTTAACCTTTTCACTGGGCTTGGCATTCAGGGGTGCCGAGATATCGATCTGTTGGGGATACAAGATTAGTTTCATTTACAAAAGGGTGGATTTAAGGTTGCCTTACCGAGTTTATGAACTCTTTCTCAAACTCTATGCTTTGCTCTATAAAGTTTAGATTGCCGGAGATGACAAAATGGACATAGATAGTAGCCGAGGGCACCATGTCAAAGGTGGGGTTAAACGTAACCGTGGCGGTTCTGAGACCCTCGGGAACATTCACATATTTGGTGAGCACAATGTTACCTCTGGCCACAATAGTGTACACAAAGTAGGGAATATCCGTAGTCGATTTGACATCGAAGGAAACCAGGTGGCCCAGTCGAGGACTGAATTTAATTATTTAAAATAGAAAATATTAAATTATTATTATTATTACTTCTCGGTTTCCTTTATCTTATAAGAAATACTTACCGTTTCGTGTTTATCTGAATCTTAAGCGGCTCTACCGAGTCTGAACTGGACTGGTAAATGTATCCTGTGAACCTCTCGTTCCCATCAAAAGTGGCATAAACGGTGTAATATGGCAGCCCTTTTAGAGGCAGGGTTACATTAAATGCGGCAATGCCGTTCTCTTTCAACGGAGCTTCAAGGATCATGGGTCCCCATTCAGGTTGAGTAAAATAGCGAACAAAGGATAGTGTGACGTTCTTCGCAGGACCCGTCACCGGAGATCCGTCATATTTCTTCACTGCCACCTGATAGACAAACGACTGGTTCGGATGAAAGTATTCTGGCTTTTCGTAAGCTTCTATCTGATATGGTTTCCAATGGAGGTGAACGGTAGCGGTGGCATTCATTTGGTGTCCAGTCAGCTCCTCGGTGACAGTTGCAAAGATTTTCATGGGTGGCATGAATGTTGAGGATTCCCTGTACTTCATTTCATCAAGCTCGAACTCCACATGACCCTTGCCATTCACATCGACAGTCATTTGTCTCTTTAGATGGTAATTAGGAACGCTGTAGATTGTGTGTTCTGGTTCCATTGAAACAGTGGCTTTGCCCTTGACGGGTTTGCCATGGGTGTACTTGGCCCTGATTGTGGCCTTGATCACTTGGTCTGGTATCAGCACGTCCTTGGCTGTATCTATGACCACCTCGAACTTGGGCAGCACGTACTTGTCCACCTCAAAGGAGTTGGTCTCCAGGGTTTCACCAGCCACACTGACCGCGATGCTCCAGGTGCCCAGGACAGGTTGCTCGGACAGTTGGAGCTCCCCGGAGTAGACTCCCTTGGTCAACTTGATGTCCGTAAACTGTTTGATTTTATTCTGGGCCCCATCGCTGATCACTACGGATATGGGCTTCTCGATCTTGGCGGGTCGCGTGTTCTCGTCCAGGAAGAGGACGCGGAACTGCACCAGATCTGCGGGCTTGTAGGTGGCCTTGTCGGTCTGAACGAATGTCGAGGGCCCCCCGTCGGCATAGTTCAGCTCGGAAGAGTCCCTGAAAACCACTCCGGATAATCCCTCGGCGGTCAGTTTGTAGCTTCCACTGGCCAGTTTTGGCACCTGGAACTCCACGTTCTGGGTGGACCTTGGGGGTACCTCGATATCCTTGGTCTCATTGAAGGAGGGTCCGTTCAGACTGACCTTTATGTGGCTGGGACCATCTGCCTTGTGAATAGTGACGGCGACATTGTACTTGGAGTTGGAGCGGATGGTGCCAGGTCCAACTACCGAATAGTAGCTGCAATATATTTGTTATTTTTTTATTGAGAAATATGTATTGCAAAGCGGGGAATGAATGAAGATCGAGCTTATAAATATTAAGACTATCTATATAGAGTCTTCTGACTAAAGTGCAT
>JAEIIH010030764.1:0-17171 GCA_018904745.1 Drosophila orosa
AACTGCAAGGGTATACAAACTTCGGTGTTCCGAAGTTAGCTTCCTTTCTTGTTTTTTTTCAAATTCTTTTCTATTTCTCTGTTTAGCTTAATTTGTTTTTGAAAATGAGTAAACACTTACCATTGCGATTCTCGCTATCGGCGGGCTTCATTTGGATGGGATGATACATCTGAAATATAACGAAAATTTAAATTAGAATTTGTAGAAATATTATTTGATTTGGTCTTGAGGTGAATACTTCAAAATAGTCAAGATAATTGTTTAATGTAATGAGTCTAGCTTTGGATGGGAATTTGTTTGTATAAACTATGTTGAAAGCTAAATGATATTTATTTGCTTTTCATTTTGTTTTCCTTCTGATGATAGAAAATAATTAAAAAGCAAAGCAAATTCCTCTATCCTTGAAATTATTTCCTAAACCAAACATATTGCTTCCATTGCATCACGAATCCTTTTACCAAATCCCTTCATTTTGCCTTGTTTAAATCAAATCCGTTTCCTGCCCGTGTTAATCACATTTGAAATATTAGAGCGCAATATGCTCCGAGTGGTGGTTCCACTCGAGAAGCGAGAAGGTCGCGATTAATTTACAGAGCTTAGGGCCAAAATGCAGTCGCCGAAAAACGACGGCAAGGGACTGGCTGCAGCTCTGGGAAAGTGCGGAAAAGGGGGTGAAGCCACCATCTAGGCTTCCACTTAAGCTGCATAATGAATGGAATGCAGGCAAAGGCAAAAGGGAGTCTCGCAGGACACGGAACAAACCCTCCGCCTAAATCCTTGACAAAAGCCAAACACATTTATTCAGCGGTCGCTAAAAAGGACATGGGCGGCGGCGGTAAAAAATAAAAAGGGAACAGGGGAGGGAATGCAGGGGTTTTGGTGCCCTGTACGAAAATCCTAAAATATGCGTTAGACTTTGCAGCGTGTTTTAAATGTAATTTTTCGCACACACAGCGTCGTCTTCTAATTAAAACAAGCTTAAAGCTCCGGTCCCTGTCCCTAGCCACGCCTCCTAACGCCTCGAAAGGAGGCCGCGAAACGGGCACGAGGTCAGGCTGCATTCACTAATTAGAGATGGGAGCGTGAGTTCAAAAAAACGAAAAGAAAGTAATAATATAAATAATATTATAAATATAATATAATAATATATATAGAAAATGTAAAATGGTTTTTATATTTTACGTTTATGCGTATTTATACATTTCAGAAGCTAATCTTTAGTTAGAGATGGGAGCGTGAGTTAAAAACACGAAAATAATAATAATAATAAAGTTAGTTTAACATTAATAGTGTTTTCCTGATGATTGACAGTTTAAAATTAATTGTTTTTGACCCACATGCTTTTCATTTCATTTTTTTAATAGTTATTCTTTAGTTAAAGGCGGGCGCGTGACTTGCTAATAGTCACAAAACATTTCCCATTTCCTTGAAATAGTGTTACAAGTACACAACTCTTCCGTGTCACGCTGGCACCTTTAAGGCAAACTACTGCTTGGCTAATGGCGCGTGATTTATTGGCAAACGAGCAGCGGAGAGAACGACGACAGTCTACGCTAGAAGGCAATGTCCTTGTGCTTCCTACTAGCACCTACATATTCCCCGTCTTTTCCCAGCGCCAACCAACCTCTTTTGGCCGTAAATAATACACGCAACGCGACTGGTTACAAATTGCAGTCCAAAGTCAACCTCCTGCTCTGCCGCCGCACCCGCCTCCTCCTCCTCCTCCTCCTCCTCCTCCTCCTCTTCTCATTTTGCCAATTTATTTATATGCAGGAAGTAGCAATTACCAGTCAAACACAGGCGGCATTCACGCCCCCACCTGGCGAAAGCTAAAGGAGCTTCAAGCAGAGTGGGTCGTGTTGGTTAGCCGTGTTTCCACCACTGCGCCTTTCCTCACTTTGTCAACCGCTCTTGTGGTTGACTTTCTTCTGGCTTTCGCCTAACTGGTTGAAATATTGCAGGCAACTGTTTTCTATTGGGGCAATTATCGGCTGGTCTGCACTTAATCAGCGAAAGGTTGCCTGAGAAATGCCAAGATTGCCAAGCGATATGTTATCGATTAAAGAAATACGAAGGGAAATTAATCGGTTGGAAATCAAGTGAGTATCGGAAAGGGACTTTAATTATTGTAATTTATAAGGTATATCGAAAGGCAACTTTAATGATTGTAATTATATATAATTGAGAATAGGATTAATCGTAATAAAAGTAATACTACAATAATATTGCAAATCCTTAAAAGTTTAGCGATATGTTATCAATTACAGAAAAACGACAGGAAATAAATTGATTCAAAGTCAAGTGAATATCGGTAAAGGACTTTAATGATTGTAATTTATAAGATATTGATATAATGGGAAAAATCACAATAAAAGTAATACAAAAATAATATAGAAAATCCTTTAAAGTTTAACAAACTATTTTAATCTAATCTAAATTGCTATGCGTTTATGCAAAACTTTTTCTTCCCTCCCTTTTGGTGGAAAAAATAATGTAAATTTCCTTTCAACATTCTACCAATCAACATGAATTTCCAAAAGCATTCCATTTCCCCTCCCCATTTCGATAACAATCGCAAATTGTGCAAGAAAATTACAAGCCAACGTCAAAGCCTGTCAGTTGAACTGCCAAAAGCAGGAAAAGCAACAACAATAACAGCCACGATGAGGAGACTCAAAATGCAGCACGCACATGTCCCTTAACCCCTTATCGCCCCAATGACGCGCGTTGCATGGCAATTTTCTAAAATAAATATCGCAGCTGCAGCCACGAAGCAACATGCAAATTATGTCAGTTCCTCTTTTGAAGCCGATAACGTGATGACATAAGCATTGTCCCTTGGAAAAGCTTCTCCCCCCAGCTCCTGGTTCTGGTTCTGCTTTTCGGTTTCCCTCGAACCCTGCCGGTTGCCCCATTATTTTTTTTCCCTCTCAGCCAGTGCTAACACATGGCTTTCAAATAATAATAATATTCAATGCTTATTTGATGGCGCTATAGAAAAAAGGGCAGAACAACAGCAGGGCCAACACAAAAAGTGGTAACCGAAAAATAAAAAGCAACATTGCCAAATGTCGCTCGCTTCTGCTGACGCTGCTGCTGTTGCTGCCTCCTATCTCCTGACCTGACCTCTCCCCAGTAGACCCTACTTTTTACCATATCTTTCTCCCTTTGCACTTCTTGTGCTGACAACTTTTCCAGGACTCTGCTTGCTTTTCCGCTTTTCCGCTGCTGCTCCAAAGTGCAAATTGACATTTTTGTGCCTGCGGTTTGCTCTTTTCCCGTCAGAAAACAAATTCTTTAGGGATCGACGAAGGAAATATCCTTAATAGTTATTAATAACTATAAATATATAGACTCTATATATATAGAGTACTATCTGATATCTTACATTATTGGTTTAATGCTTTTGGATTTTCTTATGTTATTATCACATATTATTCCTTGAAAATTAGGAAAAGACTCACTTTACTAATAAATTATGCTGTCAAATCAAATACAACAAATATAAAGAGCAATGATTTTTTTCTTAGATTTCTTAATCAATTCTTATTTATTTATATCTTTTTCCTCTTTATCTTAGCCAAACCCATCATCTATTCCATCACATCCTCTTGAAATACCAAAGAGTGAGACAACTAAAGAACTTTTGGCGCGTGTCTTGTGCTAACAATTTTCGCTATTTTTGTATTCCCTTTTTATTTTATTTTTAAGCTGCCACAGGACACAGGGCTAAACTTTTAAAATTACTTGCATTTTATAGGGAAATGTTTGGGGCGGCAACAAAAAAAAAAAAAACTATATTGGAAAATAGAGGGGAAAGAATTTCACGTTCCACGATTTCCTTTTTTTTTTTTTTGTCGGCGCTTTACGAAAATATTTTCCCTGGCGCTGCATTTTATTTTATTCCGGCAGTGAACCTCTTTTTTTTGTGCGGTGTCATGGCTCTGTCAGTCCAAACGCCAGTCAATCTGTCAGTCAGCGAGTCAGTTAGCCATAATGAAGGATGCGAGAGGAATCAGGACGATGATGGTGCTGCTGCTACCGCTTTCCCAGTTCCTCTTGGCTGACTCCCCTCTCTCTCCTTCGTTCGACTGGTGTTGTCCTGTCAGGCGGATGATAGCGTTTCATGATAAGTTTATAGAGTTTTCCCTTGTTTGTGTCAGATCAGCGAAAATTCCAATTAAAGGTTAAGATAGCCGTGACTCTTTCATTTCCCTCCAAGCTAAAAACAGTTTTGGGCTTAAAGGATGCAATGAAGGATGCAAAATCTTCCTGGAAAACTCCCAAAGTTTATTATATTTTTCTTTTTATTTTGTAAAAGTATATGAATTAAGGTACCAATTTTCTAATGGGAAAATTAGCCTAATAGGATCATAAGATTTATCCTATAAATCCCACAAATTATTATCAACATTGAAAGACCAAGTTTCCATTTAAATGCAAAAAGTCTCTCTACAACTTGTGAAAATGGCTTAAAACTAGGGCAGGCAGCAGTTGGGGCGTGATAACATCATTATACAAATCAAAATTCCTTACCCCATTCAGCGTCTTAACATTATGCAAAGCATCCTGGGCTTTCAGGGCGGCGCGTCTCGTATAGAACGTCACAAAGCAGCAACCTGGAAAATAAGGGAAAAGGCATAGGATTAGCATGGGGGTTAAATTGGACTTTATTTTCGAGCGAGCGAGCGAGCGAGCGAGTGTCGCCCGCCTCGGAAAAGGTGGCACACAAAGAAATTATGAAAATTATTATTATTAGCAGTTCTGGGTGGAGGTGGAGGTGGAGGAAAAAGTGTCCCTAAAGTGTGAAGAGGAAGCGGAAGCCGTGGGCGTGCCTAAAGGGGGACTCACCAAGAAATGTGGCAACAACATGACAGCCTGGCACTAAATTAAACATTATGGCCCTAACAAATGTGTCGCGTTTGAGATTGGAGTGTGCAAGTTTTCAGTGGGGGGAAAATGGGGTGGGTTTCAGGAAAAGAGAAAGGTGTTTTTCGGGGGCGGCTCGGCAAAAGGGTAGCAAAGGTGTTGAAATTTATGAGGGTTCGAGTCGAAGGCAAGTGTGGCGAGCATATTAAGTGATACTTAAAGTTGAACATTAGCGTACAAATGCTCATTCCGTTCTCGTATATTTCTTGTGTAAATTTCACATTTAGATGGAGCATTAAAAACATGATGTACAGTTTATTTCATTTTTTATGCTTTAGATAATATATTTTTTAAGGTAAGAAAGAATTTTGCAGGCTAAACTACAGCCATTTCTACCCTTTATTTATGGTTAAATTGTTACAAATACAAATAAACAATTTTTCCCATTTAAAAATAATTCTCCCTTGCAAACAACACCTTTAAATTTCAGCCTAAAACACACTTTTTGTACCTTTCTCTCTTCCATTTCTCTGTAACGTTTGGAATTCCATTTCCATTTCACCAAAATAATTTTTTGTTCGTTCCATTTTTGCATGTGGCTGGAATTCCCTTTCTTTTATATGCCAAATCTGTGGCCAAGTTGCACACACACACACACACACAGGGTTTGGTTAAATCCATTTCCGGCTCCTGCATTTCCACATTTCCCTACATCCCTGCATCCCTGCATTTTCCCTGTACTTTCCCAACATTTCCCACAAACCCAAACCCCAATCTCATGGGCAACCGTGTGTGATGGCAGCAGCAGGCAGCGGCAGCGACTGCGATGGTTACAACAAAACTTAATACGGCAATAGTTGGATAATGCAATTACCCACCAGCGTATCGGCGGCATTTAGTGGTGGCCACTTCGGTTCGTCCTACTCTCGGCCAGGTGAAACGAGAGGGAGGGCACAATCCACCCACCAAATACCACCTCCCACTATTTGCCACACAGGTAATTCAATCTGTCGCAGTTTTTTGCCATGTCACCAAAGCCACACAGAGCTTTACGCGCCAGCCAGGGCAACATTTTTCAGCATTTTTCACATATTTTAAAATATTTTCATTGCTCGTTTCTTTTTCTCCCTCTTTTTCTGCAGTTAAATATCCGGCAGAGAAAAGGTTAGATGGAGAAGCAGACCACATCCGATATGTATGAGTGAATTATGGGACTTTGACATTTTTTTCCATCTTTTTCATATCAAAACTAAAAGTTTCATCAACAAATCGTAAAAATCACAGTTTACTTTAAATGAAACCCAACTAATTCATCTTAATGTAAAAAAGGTTTCTATTTTTAATACATTAAATAAATAATGTAAATACTCAAAGCTGCAGCCGTGTTTATTCTCAGATTTCTCCTTCGTATTATTTTTCCCTCATTAAATATCGTGTTACACTTAAAAGCAAAGAAAGCAAAAATGATAAAAATTAAACTCGACTTCGATTTCAATTCGCTGGTGCAGATTAAATATCACTTAGAATTAAACTAGCGTTAAATGTAACAAATGAAGGAAAATCGAAACCATTTGGAATCCAATAAAACATAGTCGCCGAGGAGGAGGAGTGATAGATAAGGAAAGCAATCGAGCGATAACGAAGGGGGAGGCAAACTGCATCAAAACAACGCAGGAAAAGGAAGAAAAATCTCACACAATTCCCATTATGTGCATGTCAACTGCAGTTAGAATCAAACCCAAGACACACCACACACACAGACCCAGGACACACCCGCCCATCGAAAGAGAACAATGCGATAAAAAAAAAAAAAAAAAGAGTAGCAAGACAAGGCGGGAAAAATAAAGAAAAAGCTAAGGAAAACCAAGGAGCCAAGCAGCGGCAGGAATAAAGCTGAAAACGACACCCAGTCACGTTTTTGGCCAAAAAGAACTTAATCCCGGCAAGTGGGAGGAAGATGAAATCGAGAGCCGCCAGACAAGACGTGCCAAAGTCCAGCAGAAAGGATACACACGTATATATATGTACATGTCCTGGGATATATCTATATACATATACACACACCCATAAAGCACCAACACTTGGACACACGCTTGTGGACGAAACGAATTAATCGAAGTTAAATAAATCAATGTCCTTAAACTTTTCCACCCACAGATTTACTGACTGCCGGGCCAAGGCAACACGAAAACGAACAAAGGACGAGCTGCTCCTGGCCAGGATCCGGAATGCAACTAAAACAAACGAATGCAATTGGACTTTGGTTTATTTCTGATTCGATATGAAGAATAAAGCAGATAGGGCAGAGTGCACTGAAGAAGGGACTATAGTCTCATGTTAAATTCCATTAAAATAACATTTAAATCGGAAATAATAACTAAATGTAGAGAATATCTCGCAACTCTCACCTCTATTCCAAATGACAAATTCTTGGCAATGCTTCACTGGCAACTAAAAGTCGTGACCAAATTCCTTTTTTACATTACAGAAACTCCAACTGTGCAGAACCTGCATTTGAAATTGAAATTCGCTTTCCCCAAAAAAATAAGAAAACGCAAGGGGTGCGAAATAAAATTAAGTGAAATTTTATGCATTTTTCACGCTCAGTGCAGCAGCTAAATAAAAATGTCAAGACCACAAAGTTCCTGGTAAAAGGCACCTAAAACACACACACACAAAAAAAAAGAAGCTAGGGAAAGGCCGATGAAGGCGTTAGATAAGTGCGTTACTTTTCCTTTTTTTTTTCTTGTCGGGGAAGGACATCGGACAGCTGGTCTTAGAGTTGGGAAAAGCTTTTCAAAATGAAGTTCTCAAGGAAACCCAAAGATAACGAAAACGGGAACGAGGGCGGCAAAAATCTGGTAACTGACCAAACTTCCCCCATTTTTCCACTCCCAGAAGAAAACCCCACTTAACCCCGATTTCTAACTCAGTCTCTGTGTGAATTATATTATTTCTTTTCCCTGCTCTTCGGTTGGATTCTCTCATCTACTTTTCTCAGTTTTCTCCTTTTCTGGTTTGGTCAGCGAGTTAGTTTTTTACAAGGCGACGGCAGCGGTCATAAATCACAGACTTCACAGGCCGGACTAAAAAAGTGGGCGGCATTGGGGTTCAGATGGGCGTGCCGCTCTTAATGTGGAACTGTGACATATGGTCTTGTTTTTGGGGTGGGATAAATTCTCACAATTGAATCTGGCGGGGGTAGAGGATTATCTCCAGTAGCTCAAGGCTATGAAAATACCAGGGATTAAGATAAAGGATAAGGATGCTTATTGTGGGATTGCAAGTCCTTAAACTTCATTACTTTAATTAAAAAATGTATGCAGTAAAAGTGTTCCAAGAGCAGATTTGACCTACATAAATATTTATCTTTATTCTTCATCCGTTTTAATTTCATTAAACTGTTTGCAAATGCCATTTCATATACAGATTTATAAAATTGATAAAAATTAAATTGTCTTGTCATTTGGGTTACAAATAAATTTGAAAACTAAACACAACTAATTTAGTTGTTGACCGGAATGCAATTTATTTTAATTTCGTCTTAAAGTCTAAAGACATTTCCGTCTCTCCCTGGAGAAAATCCTAATTATATCCTAGTTGGCTTCGTTTCGTTGGCCACAAAAGCCGCAGAGAACTTGACACTGACTTGACAACGCCAGAAACATTTTACAACTCACCCTCCGCCGCCCACGGAAACTCACTCAATATCGAATTAAAAGCTACCTGTTTCCACAAACTCACCTGAAACAATCTGAAACGGGAACCGCAGAAAATCCTTGCCGCCATGCTTTGCCTCTTTTTCGACCCTTCACCTCTTTTTCACCCATTTATCCCGTATTTCGAAAATAGTCCCAGGTATATCGCTGAACCGCAAGCGCTAATAAATTATGACCCCGAGCGCTTAACCTTGTGCCGCTCTAGTTTCTGCCCCTCCTCACCTTTAACTCACCTTTTCTCCCGTTTTACCTTCACACCTCTCACCTTTATCTGTTGGCCGCAGTGCAACAACGGATACAACAACATTTTTGGTAACAGCCATAAAACCACAACACCCGCCACAACATAGAAAGACCAAAACAAGTTAGGGGATATAGTCGACCATAAAATACTCAGTAACCAGAAGTTTTGTATATTTTAAGGTGCATTTTTTTTAAAAAGTTTGTCTCTTGATTATTATTACAAATTAAGTCGAAACTCTGAGTAGAGAATCATTAATTAACAATTAATATTACCCAGTAATTTAATTAGCATAGAGCTCATAAAGGAATACTTTTTATTTAGTGACTTAATAACCATAATACACCCTTGATACTGGTCAAAAAAACAGTCAAAATAGCAAAGGAAACTAAGAGGAAACTCGGTGGGAAAACTGCCCGCTAACGAAATTTAGTGCCCCAAAAAGGAAAACAATTTTTTGGGAGCAAGTAAAAGTACAAGTAGAGGAAGCATTAGCCCAGAAATACTTGGCCGAAACGAAAAGGAAATTTTTGTTGGTAGATACTAGCTAGCTTTTTGGCTGTTTTTGTATTCTTTTTATTTCTTGGTTATTTACGACTTTCTGGTTCAGAGGTCAACCATCGCACTTAAAAGTGTCATTTTGCATTTTGTTTGGTTTAAAGGGGCAAAAGCGAGACACCAAACTAAAAACTCTCTCGGAAAAATGCAACAGACAACAAAAAAAAGAAAAGTGGCACAAGTCTAAGGATATGGATGAGGTCCTTTAGCCAACATGGTAGCCAAAAACTGGGTTACATTTTGCCATCTACATGGAAATGTTGTTAGCAGGAAGTTTGGCTGGCTTAAACAAGACAAAAAAAAAACTGAGTTGCCAACAAAAAACTGCATCAGGAAGGAGGACAAAATTGGTACCAAATAGGAAAACACTGTGTGGAAAATCTTTACAAACTAAAAAAACCGTAGGAAAAATACCCATTAGGTTTCTATATATTTTAAGGCATAAACAAATAATTAAAATAATTGATTATTAAGAAAACAAGTTCGTTTGTTTTAAAGGAAATTGTTGAGTTCATTTCTCCTTAAATCCAAAGCTTGATCTAGAATTGAACTTTAATATCTGAGCATGTCACCCGAATAAAGACCAAAGTTCACTTCCACATTATTTTTTCCCCCTTTTTTGGGTCACTGGCACCGCCCACAGAAAAAGCGGGGCCCGCCTACTTTTCGCTTGTCGCTGACATAAATGAAATGCAATTTGTGTCGATTCTGTGTTTGCGACTTGCACAAATCTCTTTTAGCTCTTCGCCAACGACAACAAAAAAATAAAATAATAATATGTACTAGCAATAAAAGCAAACATTCTCACATAAGCACTTGGGGAGTGAAAAAGGAAAAGCTGTGACTACTTTTCGCCGCTTGTCATAAATCATCAACACAACGCTCCACTTAAGTGCCTCTAAAACAGTTTTCTCTCCTCTTCCAAAATTTGGCGCCTCCCCTATTGCCACGCCCACTTTTTCGGACTCCACTGACCAGGGACGCCCACTTTTTGGCCAAAAAGTAAGCATGAACCTGTCAACGACAGGCGGAATACTAGAAATACTAGCCAACAAAACAAAACAACAAAAATAAAGAGATGAAAAAGCTAAATAGACAGTTGGTTATAGAATAACAATGACACAAAATAAACAAAACGTCGTAAATGTTTTTGAAATACAAAATATACAAAAAACACAATGGGATGACGACGACGACGACGAGACCAGAATGAAAGCTGCTCCTCTTTGCACAGAAATATGAATAGAAATCTGAGCCAAATGGCAATTGGAAATGAAAAAGATTAGAAGTGGAAATGCCGTCATGAATGAATGGGGGAAAAGAGCACATCAATAAAAATAGAAGCTTGACTGCTGCTGCTACAGTTGAGAGGCCTCAGAAAAAGAGACAGAGAAATGAACAGAACAATGAATATATTCGAATAATGAAAAGGGAGTTATGAGCGCAAGATAAGCATTCAATTTCAATGAAGCCTCACGACTGACAGACTCACAAGAAAAAAAAAATCAGGTGCTTTGTGTCCAGTTTGGGCTTTTAGTATATTTAAACTTTATACTTTAGAAAGGCAAATTGGAATTTTAAATAAAATTTCAGTTGAAATGATGAACGTAATTAGTTTTAAATAATCCATGTTTTCAGGCAATCAAGCACAAATTCCTTTTATATTTTATATTTTACCTTTATGTGCAGGCAGGTACAATTAAATTGAATTCAATTTAAATTCAAATGCAAATTGATTAAATTTTTGGACAAATAAACCTGAATTTCTTGGATACTAAAGTTAATTTTAAATATATGGAATAACGCAAACTGTTAAATAAATACACATTGAATACTTTGAATTATATTACTTAATTCACAAGGGATGTATGGGATGATCCCTCCCTTCCTCCACCTATTATTTTTCGCCCCAATCTCCATTAGCAAAGCTCAAGGCTATTGAAAATTCTGCTCAAACACAAATAGCGAACAAAAAGCAATTTGCTGATGAAATGAAATGGCAAATGCGAGGCAAATGCAAGTGAATGCAATTAAAAGGGAGAGAAGGAGACATGGAAGGACACATATATAATACACACATGTGTGTGCATATATATAAGCTTATATTTGTGTTCTGGCTAGACCAATATCTCATATTAATTTTGTCTGCGCGTCTCTCTCTCATTTACATGCAAGGAAAGGGCAGGGAAGATGAAGAGAAGATGAAGTTTTGGCGCAGCTTTCGGCTATTTACCGCAACAAATTCGAGTGTAATTTATCAGCTAGAGAAAAGCCAGGAATAAAGAGCGAGAACAATTGTACAGTGGTTATTCGAAATGAAGAATATTTTGAATATATAAAAAAATAATTTTGGAAAGCTGTTAATTATTAAAGAAAATCAATTTTTAAATAATTTAAAGCTGTAAAAAAATGTTTTTTTTAATAGGCTTCAACTGAAAATTACAATTTATTAATAAAATTTAAATCTGACGGACAAACGGACGGGCAGATTAACTAGCGGTCATGGCTAAATCGACACTCCTGTTGATAATATATATTTACTTTAAAGAGCTAGGAGACAATATACAAATAATACAAAAGTCTTTGTAAATTTATATAATTAATAGATAATTATCTAAATCTTAAAATATTAAAATCAATCGACACACTCACCCTTGCTTATTCCGGTTGCCTTATCCCTTAGCACATTGATCGAGTGCACTGGGCCGTATTCCTCAAACATCTCGCGCAGCTGCGACTCATCCATTGACTTGGGCACCTGGCCGACAAACATTTTGATATTATCCGGATCCGGCTCCTTTTCGCCGTACGTGACCACGGTGGTATCCGTGTCCAGACGGAAACACGAATCATCGTCCATGCTCACGACATTTCGATTGGCGCTGCATGGATTGTTGTTGTTGTTGTTCACTAGTCCGGCGGCGGACATTATGCCGTTATTTCCAACGGCCACCAGTGAGTTGTTGCTGCCCAAGCTAGGGTTGTTGTTGTTGTTGTTGCCGCCGTTGATGCTGTTGTTGCTACTACTGCTGGTATTGTTGTTGTTCAGCAGCGATGGATTATTGTTGTTGCTATGTATGGGGCTATTCGGCAGGCTATTCGTTGCACTGCTGCTCTTATCGCTCATACCAAATGCACTGGAAAGAAGAGAGGCGAAAGGAAGAGAGAGTAACAGTTAGTACGATATTCACTCGAAATGAAGGCTGCTAAAATGGAGAAAATAATGTTTTAAATGTAATCGAAATTTGGCAGTATTATCAATAAACTTTTTTTGCAAATACTTTTAAATCCAACAAATATTCTAGATTTATTATACAGCTATAAATATTATGAAAAGTGTTTAGTGTTTATCAATAATTAAGAATGGAAATGTGTATTAAAATAAATGTTATAAAATATATTTTATCTAGGTAAAAAAAAAAAATGTAAAAAACTATAACATTTTTTGTACAAAAATATATTTTATATTTTTTATTTTTAATCTATACGCTTTCCAGTGTCATCCCCAACGAATCCTTACTGTAACTTAAAAATGTACAGCTATGATTCACCTACACCAAAACCCACAAGCTTATACACACACACACACACACTTCCAGAAACTTACTCCAAGTACAAATCGGTATCGTTTTTCTCAGAGAAATCGAAAATCATGCGGCGATTAGCCATAAACGAAGAGCGACTGCTGAACATAATTGCGATCTCAAAATACAATTGTACACGGTCGACGCGAATAAACAACTAATATAGCGGCTGCACAATTTTTGGGCTAATGTCACTTAATCAAAATACCAATACGTTTACTGTTAACGCGCACGGACACTCGAGGTCGGGTTGATATTAAATTAAGGGCCTAAATAAATACTTCCACTTAACACGGCGACACTCTCGGCACTCGGAACTGAACGTGACTAATTAAAAAAAAAAGTTAACTATATATTCAATATATAAATGCAGCGCCTTCTTCCGCGAACTTCCTTCACGAGCAATCGCCGATGGACAAATGAACGAGAAACCAAAGGTGAGGAGGAAAAGTTACGAGGAATTCTTCCAGTCACTTCCAGCGTGGGAGGCGGAATCAAGGAGAGAGGATGCGAGAGAGACTTAAGATCAATACTAAAATGGGACTGAATGAGAAAGGTGCTAAGATTAAAGCAAGAGAGAGCGAAAAAGATAGATAAACCTGGAAGAGGGATCACGGCTTTTATGTATTTAACCCTCGGTAACCGAGACCTTTTTGAATTAACCCCATGAATATTCAAATATTTTAACTAATGCTTTAAAAATGTTTTTAATTAAAATTATTTAGAATTAAATTATTTTGTATTATTATATTATTTATACATTTGTAATTTATTTTTACAACTGTATTTTTTATAGGAAATAAACAGAAATGGTAAATTATAAACGCTTTAAATAGCATACTTTTCAGGGTGAGGGTGTTATGTGTGTAGTTAATTAAGTGTAATGCGATATACCATGATTTGGCTTTTATCCTCAAGTGAACATTAAAGGAAATACAGGGTCTTAAAACAACTTCGATTTCAGCTTGAGTGAAGCGTTCTTGTTTGCCTTGGCGATTTTCTGGGCGAGTAAGCCTCAAATAGCATTAACCTAATGGCCATTTGCTTGTGTAAATAAACGATTTTAGCTTTCGAATGGAACTGGGTCAGCTAAAACGCGATGAGCAAACACTTGGACAAGGACCTCTACCACACCTGATGATTAAACGTTTGCTGTCTGCTTACATGTACAGTTGCGGGCAGGATAATAGTGGAATTAGTGGAATTTTACTATGCAAACAATGCTTTTCCTAAAAATATATTTTATATTTTTTTAAAAACTTGACTTGGAAAATTAATTACGATTTGGATATTTTTGTACATTTTTATTTAAATTATAAACTAATTGCTATTATCTTGAGTCCAGCTGTATGTGTTTGACTCAAATGAATTAGCCGAGAACGAAAGATAGGATGGAACCGGATAACAGGGCGTGGCACTCAAGGAGGCGGTCTTCCAGCCTGACAAATGGATAATGGAAACGTTTGCTTTTTTGGTCGTAATTAGAAATTTGGGTTGACGTTGAGAAATCGAAAGGTGAAATCAGCTCATTTGCATGCTTAAAGCTTTTACTTGGAACATTACGAATTTATTTTTAGCAACTAAAGAACTAATTGAATTTATTTTATTAACAAAATTAAGGCATCAGTGTTTATATTGCCTTGATTAGAAAATTAGTTTCATAATTTGCAGGTAATACTGTAATTGCCATCTCTCCTATAATTTTCTTTGTCTCGCTCCTCCCCACAAATTTGCTGCTTTGAGGCTGCTGGTTCTTTTTATTATATTTTGCCTTAATTTCTTAGTTTCACTTTTATTTAGCAAATTCTTGTCATCCTTTCCCACTAGCTTTCTCTGCCTTCTTTTCCCGCTCCCTCTGCGACTTCTCTTTGTTGCATTTTGTAATTTGAACTTCTTCTTTGCTCTTTGTTTTCCAGACGCAAAACTTTTCAACTCTTCGCCCTCTCTTCTCCTGCTTAACCCTTCCTTGACTTTTTTGGCTTGACTTTAATTTAGTTAAAGTTGGAAAGCCATCGTACACTAGCAAACAAAGTTGAGGGGCCCCAGGGGAAGATCTGTAATTGCAACGACCCTTTGACACAATTATTGCATTTCTTACTCTCGTGTACAGACAAAATAATGAATAAATTTGATTCAAACTTTAAAGACAAGCCAAGTTTATAAGAATATATAATATTTATATTCTTTATTATGTTTTTTTTTAAATAATTATATGTATATATTTTAGTTGTAAAATGAAATTGGAATTTGAAAATATGTATATTTAAATTTGTTTCATTTTCCCTGTGTACTCCGCACACAATCCAAGTCCAGCTTAGAACCCAATAAAACATGCAATTGCAACAAATTTATCCCAAACTTTTTAACTTTTTTTCCAAGCAACAAACTAAACAACAAAATAACCATACAAAGGGCGAACGAGTAAAACGAAGTGAACTTTGTTGCTAACCAAAGTTCAAACTGCAATTCATCTTCATCAACAAAAAGTATCCCACAAAAGAAGAAACACGAGCTTAAATGTTCTATATTTTGACCAAGGAATACCCTTTAGTTTTATACATTTTTACCAAAAGAATACCCTTTAATAACTCTATAATTCAATATATTCGATGACTTTAAAGCTTGTATAAAAGGACCTACAGTTAGTCTGTTCTCTAGATTAATCTATCATTCGGAAATATTATTTCTTTCGCTGGAATTTGTATACCCCTTTCCAGTTTACATACAGGGTACCCCAAGAAAGTTTCAGTTTCTTCATCTTCTGTTTGTCAATAATGCAACCCAAAAAGTCACTGAAAATCCACTTACAAATTGAAGATTTCACTCTTTAAATTTTTTAAGTAAACTTTGGTCCCATTTCGTCGCCCATTCCTTCTTAGCATTTATCTTCATTTGTCGAAGGAGGAGAGAAAAAGGAAAAGCAGCAGAAGGACCTGCAGAGCTGGAGCAGCTGTCAACAATTTGCCGACCGCAAAATTGTCGAGGGAGCCAAGTGGGAGTGTTTGAAATTCGGCATAAGGATTGCGCCTGGACCACGCCTCCGATTCTCCCGAGAAACTCACTAATTTGCTTGATTACTCCAGAGAATTTCGAGGGCGGGGGGCGGAGGAAATTTGAAATCTATTATAAAAGTTTTTTAGCCTCAAAATGAAGGCACACTTGGGATCGCCGGAAGAGATGTGTTGGTCGACTTGGGGTCGAAGGAGTGGGCGGGAAAATCATCTTCGGCGACGGCGTCGACATGGGTCAACACTTTGACACGGACAAGGACAAAGCCAAAACTTCTCGAACAAAGGTGAAGAAAAATAAAAGAAAAATTGTATGTAACAGATGGCAAACAGTGGGAAAAATATTGATATTTAAAGAGTTAATAAAGATAAATTATATTGGATCATGTAACACTTTGGATTGTAACATTTTCAGAGCTTTTATAAATAAAACTATACTAAAATTCGCTAAAATACAAATGGTATTTATATTTTATATATTTCATTTGCAAAAATTCAATCTATAATGTTTCCATTCCTTCACCGAAAATCCTTCACCTTAAAACCTTGTACGAATATTGTACAACTTTCTATATTATTAGTTTACTTATTTAAAGGTTGCCAAGTTTTCTTTGGATTTTATTTCGAGTGCCTCTCATAGCAGCTGAGAATTCTCTTGAAAAACTTTTTCTTGTCTTCATTTTGCAATTTTTTGTTTTGTTTTTTTTTCTTTTATCTTTTATTTTGCAGGTGAACTGGATATTTTTTATGTCTAGCGTCTGTTCCACAACAAATCAAGTGCAAAGTGGAATCCTCCACTTCATATTATTGTTGTTGTTGCTGCTGTTCTTGTTGTTGAAGAGAGTGAACTTTTGATTCTTGTTATTTTGTTTTGTGTTCCCCCTCCCCCTCCCGCTTCTCTGTGTTTTTGGTCTTTGTTCTCCTTGATTGGGTTTTTGTTGCTAGTGCGATGTACTAGAGACGGGAAATCAATGGAAACCTCGAGGGATTTTTTTTTTTTTTGAGGGTTTTAACAGTGTAATTCCTGAAGTGGGGCAACAGAAATTGAAGGACTAATGAGGACGAAAGGTTAACAAGATGGATTGGTTTGAAGGTTAAAAGGAACTCGAGTCCAAGTTTTCCATATTTTTTAATTGAAGAAATGAAAAGTTCAGTGGAAAAAACTATTGAAAGGACGAAACTTTTTAGAAAA